>KN470227.1:40819-103843 GCA_000787095.1 Periophthalmodon schlosseri
GGGAAAGAGAAAAGAGAGAGAGAGATGATTGAGAGAATAAGGCAGAGAGAAAGGAAGAGGGCAGAGAGAGGAATGAAAGAGAGAGAAGAGAAAGAGTCAAGCAGAGAGGGAGAGTATGAAAGACAGGTAGCGAGAGGAGAGAGTGAGCAAGAGGGGTGAGAAAAAAGGGAGAGTAAAGGGGTGATAGAGTGAAAGATGACTGATAGGGAGAGAGGGGGGAGTGCTAGAGAGATAGATTTAGAGCAAGCGGAGTAGGACAGTAAAATAGTTACAGACAGAGGAGTGGGAGACAGAGTGCGGAGGAGGAGAGGATGAAGAATGGACAGGAGGATATTCAGAAGTGAAAACATGGGGAGTGGAAGGAGACGGAGCTGGAAGTGCCGAAGCTAGATTAGATAGTGAAAGGTCTGCTGGGACGGATTCATTCAACACAATTAGTTACAAGTATGGAAGAAGAAATTAATATCAAAGAGGAATTTTAGTCTTGGGACTATGGAGATAACATTTCACTTTATTAATCCCAAGGGAAATTCTTGTGCAATTTAAAAAAGAAAAAAAATCTGCACTACTTAAAGGTGTGCTGTGTAACTTTTGGGTCAGCCAATTATAACCACCTGCTTGTCTGAGGTTTTTTATTGGGTTTATTGTTCCACAGTGTGGCATTAAAGGGCCCATATTATGCTATTTTCTGATCTATATTATTATAATGTTTCCTCATCACAAACATACCTGGAGTTGTGTTTTGTTTCATTCACGTATGTTTAACACAAACTCTGCATATTTAGGCTGAGTTCTTCTCTCAAACTGAAAACACTTCACCTTGTGATGTCATGAGGTAATACAGGAAGTGCCCCACTGTGCTTTTAAACTCCATACATCTTCACTAGAATCATTTGAATAATTTCAGCCCTGGAAAGGTAAACCCTAAAGGTAAAGGGTAGCTGTTGAAAACTACTTCAAAGCTACTGCTTTATGACATCACAACGTGTAACAGAGCGTTTTGGGCTTTGGAAATATAGACAGACTAATATAAAGGATTACTCAAACATGTGTGAATGAAACAAAATGCAACTCCAGGTATGTTTTGGATTAAGTAACAACATTATAACATGGCTTAAAGCTCACAAGAGTCCATTTTGTATAATATAGGACCTTTAAACTTCACAATCTCCATTAAGACAAACAATTGGAACCACCAGGGCAAGTTACAGGTCAGGTCCGTGGAGAGGTGAGCCCATTCACAGTATGAAAGCATGTTTTTCAAGGTATTTTTGAGCAGTAAAACACCTAGAATTTAATAAAGGCTAGTTTGATATGTTTGTAGAACATTCCAGGCATAGAACCTCCATGGACACAATCAGGTAGCACACTAGAAAAAGCCACTAGAAAAGTTAGTGCACCTTTAACTAATCTCTATATTCAGTGCACATTTCTTGCATTCCTTGGTAGCTGAAGTTGCAGACCTGAGTTTTGAGTTGACAAAATCCTCCCATGGGCAATGTTTGGCACACGTCCCAAAGAAGACATTTATGAGGTATCCAAAAAACGTGCCCCTCCTCAGCTGGTTCCCGTTGAAGCTTTCACTACTCGTTTTGATCACCGTTTCGTATACCCCATCTACATTCACCTACAGCTTCTTGTTATGGTGAGAGAATAGGCAGTGTGCTAGAGACTGGAGATACAACTGACATTAGATTTGAATACTGACTTTAGTAGTTTAATTTAGGTTTAGGTTTAGTTTAGTTTAGGACAGTTTAGGATAGTTTAGGTTTAGTTTAGGTTTGGTTTAGTTTATTTTAGGTTAGGTTAGTTTAGGTTTAGTTTAGGATAGTTTAGGTTTAGTTTAGGTTTGGTTTAGTTTATTTTAGGTTAGGTTAGTTTAGGTTTAGTTTAGGATAGTTTAGGTTTAGTTTAGGTTTAGCTAAGTTCAGTTTAGCTTTAGTTTAGTTTAGGTTTAGTTTAGGTTAGTTTTGGTTAGTTTAGTTTGGGCTAGTTTAGGTTTAGTTTGGGTTTAGTTAAGTTTAGGTTTAGTTTAGGTTTAGCTTAGTTTAGTTCATCACAAATAAGAAATGAAATTTGACCTAATATTCCCCCTTCTTCTAACTGCAGTAGAGTGCCAGTGTTTTTGGATAATCTAATCATAACTTGGATGTAAAAAAAAAAACAAAAAAAACCCCAAAACTCTGTCAGATTCAGATTAAACAAACAAAGCACTTTAGCTGACAGAAAACTGAAAGTACTTTTTAAATGTCTTACCCAATTGAGCCAGGAATAAAAGCACCCAACAAAGCTTCACTCTGGACCAAAATATTATCAATTTCTGCTCTTTATGGTCCATGTTACGACTTTACATAGTTTAGTTTCCACTGCTCCTGTCTGCTTCTCCAAACAACTCTGCTGGATATTACAGAGGATGTAGGGACCGGTTAAATAGTTTTATCTACTGAAAAGATCCTCTCAGTCTTTAACACAGTTTAAGACTAGACTGAAAACCCACCTCCTCTACCTGGCGTTTAATACTAACTCAACAGGATATCTTGGTGTTTTATTGTGACTTTTATGTGAAGCACTTCGGTCAGCTCAAGTTGTTTTAAATGTGCTATATGAATAAACTTGAAATTAATTGGATTGAACAGAATGGATTTTAAATAACTAAAATTCAGCTGCCCCACGTTACCTAAAAGAAAATGTAAGGATAACAGGATGAGTTAGATTATTGGGTATGTTTGGATGTATGGATTCACATCTTCTTAATGGAATTGTTAATGTTATTGTTTTGCCTATGTTTCACAGTATGGCATGGATATTAAATTATCTTTCTCAAGCAGATGGTGCCAGCAGGCCATGTTACAGTTCAGATCTGTGGAGAGGTGATCCCACTTACAGAGCACATGTTTTTCAAAATATTTTTGAGCAATAAAAACATGTGTAATTGAGTCAATGCAAAATAGATCAGTTAATGTCATACTGTGGAGCATTCCAGGCAAAGAAAAAAACATCTCCATGAAGACAAGAAGATAGTGGACTCTTCACCTTTAAATAATTTGTTTTGCTAGGAATTGATTTGATAGGAATTTGCTAGGACAAGATTGCCATAAAGACTTCCACCCTCTTTGTGTGCTCTTAAGCTAATATTTTGGACACTTGGTCTAAAGGTCCATATATAATGTTGTAAAAACAGATAACACCTGGTCCTAATCCCTCTAAACGACAACATACTAAGTTGACGTGTTGATCTTTGGATGCCAGGGCAGCTCAGAGCAGTAGGCTGTGAAGGAATCTACATGGCCCCCTCCTCACCTCCTCTCGCATACAAACACAAATTTTGTACATTTCGAATGGGGAATGGAAGCACTCCAAAAAGCCCAAACCAAAGTATTGCCAATTTCTCACACTTCTTTATGGTCCAATTTATGACTCTGCATATTTTGGTCTCCACTGCTTCTGTCTACTCCTCCAAACAAGCGTGTTGACAACTAGCAGATTTACAGATGAGTAAAATCAAGATCTTTGTCGATTGACAAGACTGAGAATGGATTTTAAAGGTCCTATATTGTTCAAAATTGACTCCTGTAAACTTCAAGCCATGTTAGAATGTTGTTATCCCATCAAAAACATACCTGGAGTGGGGTTTTAGTTGGTTTATTAGTCTGTCTACATCTCCAAATGCTTTGTTCCACCTTGTGATGTCACAAACTGGTAGTTTTCAAGTTAACACCTACCTTTTACCTTTTGTTTAGCAGAAATTGGCAATTTCAGAGCTGCAATTATCCAAATTATTTAAGGCGTGTAGAGTTTAAAAACACAGTGGAGCACTTCCTGTACCACATGACATCAAAAGGTGGAACAGAGTGTTTTCTGTGTGAGAGAAGAACCCAGCCTAAATGTGCAGGGTTTGTGTGTTAAACATGTGTGAATGAAACAAAACGAAACTCTGGGTATGTTTGTGATGAGGAAACAACATTATAACATAGATCAGAAAACAGAGTAATATGGGCCCTTTAAATAACTGAAATTCAGCCGCCACACATTGCCTAAATATTTTGAGGGAGAGTTCTTTGGCCCGTAGCAGTGCCGTGCCCCTGTGACATGCGTTTGAACCCCATTGATCTGTTTGGACAGATGTGTGAAGTATTCTGTAAGTGGTAAAGGCTGTCGGACGCACTTGGGGCTTTAGACGGCATTCATGTAGAGCTCCTTGACACATCTCCTGCCAAAATGTCTGCCCCGTGCACTTGGCTGACCGGTCACTCAGTTGTGGACAGACAGAGAGAGAATTAGAGGTGAAATGTTTGGAAACTGAAGCATATGGGTTTGTTATGGTTCTTTTAGGCTTGGACAGTCAAGGGGAGCCGAGATTTGGATGGCTGGTTTATCGACTTTTTAATGAGGCTGAAGGAACTGCACTTTTCATCATTAGCCTGTCAGTTTGAGAGATCTGGAGGTTACTGGGGATGTGCTTAAGTGTAAAGGCTGTGCACTTAATCAAATTTTAATTGATTAATGAGCTTCAGTGATTTTTTATTGTCCATGTTATGCTGGGTTCTATTTAGGTCTACAGCTAATCCTCTGTTAGGTAAAGTATGTGGTTTGGAGCGGAGTTCAGACTTTGAAGGAAGAATTTTGACTTGTTTCTGTGTTTAATGACTATGATTAACAGGCTGTAATGTTTATGTTCAGGAAATTAATATCGAAAGCCTTTTTAATTTGTTTTTAAAAAGACAAAATGAAATTGACTCAAAAATTGAGGCTGACTTATGTCGTATGTAGATGGAGTTGTATTGGACTTTAATCAAAACTTTGTGATTTTAAATGGAATAAATGTAAAACACATTCTAGTATTGCATGATCCATTTAATTGACAGTTTCTTGTTTCGTTTTATCAAAATTGTTTCACCTGCTTTCCTATATTCAGTATGCAAATAAGGGGTAGTTAAAAAATGGTCATGGCCATCAAGGTGGGTTAAGTGTCTTGCCCAAGGACACAATGACAGTATTCATCTGTAGGAGCTGGACTGCTCTACCAGTGATGTTCATGTTGAGAGCGAGTTTTGAACCATCAACCTTTGGATCAGAGGAACACTCTACTAACTGTCCAACTGTCTGTCGCCCAGTCATTGTTAACTACCTGATAAAGTTATTTCTTTTGTTATAGTTGGATGCCTCTCCGAATATAACTTAGACTCGAGAAATGACATATCGTAGGGAATGAGATTTGTGCAATAAAAAGTGAGAATGCATATTTCATTTTGTGACTGTCAAATGGTGGCTCTGTATAAAGTCACTGTGGAGGTCTTTCAGCGGCCAGGGTCTAGTCACCTGAATTTATAGTCTTTCTTATAAACTATATGACCCATAGTATATTGTCTGAGCTTGTCATTGTTGCATTGGCGCCTCCAGTCTCTTCTGTCTTTAAACACATTTTTACACACTCCCTGACGTCTCTGTCCCGGACCCCTTCAGCGTTAAACCACTGTGTAAACTACAGCTGATTGTTTAGGCAGCTCGCAAAGATAAACCCACTGTGTCCCTGATACTAGCATTTACTTTAGCCCCACAGCCATGCTGCTAGACCAGATTTTCAAATTCCTAAAAGTGGGGCATGTTTCTTTCACACATTATTGGAAGTTTGAAAATCCTGAAATTTACAGATTTGACAGAGTGATATGAAACCTATGTTGACAAATATAATCACATTTTCTGCTGATTTCTGTTTATGTGTATTGGGAAATTGGCCATGGTCTTATGACAACTTATGACTAGTCCAATGAGGTTCATCTGGTCTTCCAAAAACAATTTCAGAACAAAATTGTAAATTAAAAATGTGACCAAGACAGTAAGAAAATAGTGATGAGTTGTTTACTTTTTTTATCTTTACCTTTGTTCCAGCAGCCATAAGTGCCCTGAACAAGTGATGTTATTATATTTATCTTATTTATGCCCCATTGCACATGTGCCGTATGCCGAGTGAATGAATGAATGAGCTGACTCACTGCCAAACAAAATTTACTTGTTGGTACCAATAAAGTAACCTTGAACCTTGAACCTTGTACTTTAATAGATTCTGTTTTCAGACCAAGGTTTAATCAAAAGTGGTCTTCCTCAAAAACCTGTTTAAATCAGCTGACCGGACACGTCACAGCAACATCACATGACCAGTCTGAGGACGAGCGCTAGTGAGCAGTCCAAACTGTCAGGTATGAAAACAAAATAAACCATGGTCTGAAAAAATAATCTATTAAAATAAACATCTTATCACTATTTTTGTGCTCATTTTTAATTTACAATTTTACTTAACGATTTCCGTTCCTTCTCCGAGTCCACTCTTAACTGTCATTGGTGAAATCTGCCTGTCAATCATTCAGAGCAAGATGAGACTGGCCAGTCAGAGGAGTGGGTGCCATGTGTTTGTGTTTGAGCAGAGTTGCAATAAAGAGAAAAACACTGAACATGACCATATACATATATCATAAATGTATTGCAATGATCTGATATTTTGTGTTTAGTTCAGGGCTGACACCTTTTTGTTGTTCTTGTAACTGTTTATGTGTTGTTGTGAATGTAACTGCTTTTGTATGTGACACTTGGTTGCTATGCTGACAAGTTGATGTGAAGGTTAAATTCGTCAGGTCTGTTTTGGAGATTAGCTCTAGTGAGTTGCGACTGCTGTTGTTTTGCTCTTGTTTTGGCGTGGGTTACGGCCTACAGTAGCCCTTGTGTTCAGAAAATAACCAACCAGAGGAGATTTGGCGTATTTCCTTACACCAGAACTCTACAGTATACAATATCTCATTCTGCTATTCTTATTGGACAAAATCCAGGATTGTCTTCATTAAAGACGCACTTTGTAACTGGTCAAGGGCCCGTCATCTGCTTTTCTCCATGGAGATGTTATTGCCTGGCCTAGAATGTCCCACAGTAGGCTACAGTATTAAGCATAACTATCTTACACTTATTCATTTATACATGTTTTATTGCTCAAAAAACATGAATTCTTACTGTGTGTGGGGTTGCCTTTGTGCAGCTCTAACCTGAAACCTGGCCTGGTGGAGCTACAGAAGTTTAATGCCATATTGCGGAACATTTCCTGGCAAAGCAATAACATCCCTCCATAGGGACAACTTAAACTGATAATTTTCTGTTCTGAGTTGTTTCGAAGGGCTTTGCAGCTCCAGCCTTTTATGGAAATCAGTGTCCTGGTCGTAACTGTACGGATTTATAAGTGGGTTAAAGTTTAATAGCAAGGCCAAAACAATACAATCTTGATGTGTTTCTTCTTTATTGCTGCCGTGGCCCCAGTGAGGTTCTATTTTGAGCTGACAGACAATATTCTGTGAAATTATCTAAACAATTTATCTAAAGAAGGGTTTTACAACGCAGTGCACTCTGGGAAGTATAAGGCAATTAGTGTACAAAGGCTGGGAGTGGAGTGGCCCTCTTTTCCCACATTAACATTAGCATATTTAAGGAGATTTGTTTACTACCCTAATTAGCAAAATACGCAAAACCTGAGAGATGGTGTGGAGTTGGGAAAGGTCCAAGTCAACAAGAGGATAAGCCTGCTTCAGTCTGAATGGGACAGTGTGCTGGAGGATGTGAGGATGTTTCATAGTATGTTAAGAAGTAAATAAAGCTTTTGATAAAGTCTATTGAAATCTATATGTTTGAAGATCATTGGTGGTAAAATTGTGAACTTCAAGGCTGGTGCTGCTTTTATGGGCCTTAAGAGGGAAATGTACAGGAAGTGACATTGGTAGACGTCCAAACATGCAAAGTAATTATATTGTAGAAGGTAGTCGTCCTATTAGCCAGTGGTGGAAGTACTCAATTTTGTTACTTAAGTAAAAGTACAGATACAGAGGTAAAAAGTTATTCAAGTAAAAACAAAAGTATCACATGAAAAATCTACTTAAGTAAAAGTATTTAAGTAACCGCTTAACAACATTAGAGTGAAATACTTTTACTTTTTACTCTTCAAGTACATTTTTTAAGTTTTAAATGTAGTGATGTTGATTTTAAAATGATACATATTTTGGTCAACAGTAGCAATATTAATCCATTTCTTAATTTTTCTTTTGAATTTTGTTTGCTCAAAGCCGAAGCTTGAACTCGAAAACTTTTGTTTGCTAAAGCCGAAGCTTGAACTCGAAAACTTTAGTCAGGGTGTTACCGTGAATATGGTAAAAATAAACCCTCAAATCACATGAAAAGTACTTTTTAGTTTTCAGTCCAGTTAAAAAATGTATCGGAGTGGAAAGTACAGATACCTGCTCTCAAATGTAGTGAAGTAAAAGTAAAAAGTATCCACTGTAAAATTTACCTAAGTTAAGTACGGATACCTAAAAATTCTGCAGTACTTTATTCTACACTACTTTTACTTTGTTACTTTTATACTCTGCTATTAGCATACTGTAGATCTCTAAAACAAGTCACTCACTTGAACCTGATTAAAAGCTTGAAGTTGAGGTTCTCATTTGTCTCTAGGGCAGGGATGTGCAATTAATTGAATTTTAAGATTCAGCCATTTCTATCCAATGATAAAGTTGGGACTTTAAAATCAAAACTTTAGGGTAGGAAATTTGACTTTTATTTGTGTGTGTGTGTGTGTGTGTTAATGAAAGGGCAACTTATGAAAGGTCTGTATTGTTTATGTTGTTTGGCATGATCCACATTTTACACAGTAGTCAAATGTCTCTGTTCTTGACAATAACACAGCCCCCAGGACCATGTGACCTGTGACTTGTACAGTAGAAGTATTTATCAGTGCAGAGCCTGGTGGAAGGGAACGCCCGGGTGTGCCCTGTTTGTTGGCCTGTTTCCGCTGTGAAGCTGCAGTGGATGTTTGGGACAGAGGCGTGACAACTGCCGGGTACAACTCTGTTTATTATTTTATCACAGAGTAGATCAGTGGTGGATGAAGTACTCAATTTTGTTACTTAAGTAAAAGCACAGTTACAGAAGTAAAAAGTTACTCAAGTAAAAGCAGAAGTATCAGATGAAAAAATTTAGTATTTATGTACCCATTTAAAAAAAAGTATTTAAGTGTTAAAGTGTTAAATGTAGTATGTACATATTTAACATATTTTGAGCAACAGTAGCAATACGAATCAATTCATTAATTTTTCGTATGAATTTTATGTATTTTTTTGTTAGAAAACTTTAGTCAGGATGTTACCATTAACATGCTAAAAATAACACTTCAAATCAGTACTTTTTACTTTGCAGTCCAGTTCAAAAATGTAGTGGAGTAGAAAGTACAGATATCTGCTCTCAAATGTAGTGAAGTAAAATTAAAAAAAGTATCCACTGTAAAATGTAAAAAAAACCTAAAGTACAGATACCTAAAAATGCTACTTAAGTACAGTATTTTACTACTTGTACTTGGGCAACAGTAATTACACAAATACTGCTCATGTGATACAATCTATAGTGATGGTAACTTTGTTTTGAAGTTATTGAGACTTTCTGATGCTATGTTATGAATTATTGGAACCCATTATAAAAACTGAAAGATGAGCAGTTTCTCCTTGCAGGTTTATAACATCCACTTCCTAATGTTTCCACCATTGCCTTAATGATGGATAAAAATTGGGATATTACCTTTTTTCCACACCCAGGCAAATTAGTTGTGGTATAAATGTGTCGAAACATTAAATCCTTACATTACAACGTTCTTTGCTCCTAATTTTCAAGACCACCCAATATGAGAGGAAGGCACTGCAAACTGAATCAAAATCCAGGAAGTACTGACCCATTTTCCAGTGTAACTCCAGGACTATTACAACATGTGGGAAAAACCTCACCAAGAATTCAAAACTAGAAAGAGATCAGCGTACTCTTTGGTAAGCAACTGGCTTTTAAGTTGTGTGTTATCTTTGCTATAGGCTAATGATTGATAAGCTGTTAGCCAAGCGGTGTGCAGCTCCACTGAGGCAGACACAGTGAATAAACAACAGTATATGAGACATCAATGAAAGGTCAGGGCTGAAAAAGTCATCAGTTTGGTGTAGAGTTCTGTAGAGTTGGATGGTGTGGAAGTCTTTATTGGCACAGGGAACAGTGAGGGCTGCCATGTTGGAACATGAACGAGACTTTTCAAAAACCGCAGCAGTATTGTCTGTCTGGAGATAAATGCTTTTGGATGGCATTGTGAAATATAAAATGTTTTAAAGAGGCTTCAATTATATCTGGCATAGTCACTATTTGGATATTTGTGCACTTACCAGATGCGATACAACAGTAACATTTATATCATTATGGGAATATGCACATTATGCCACCAGGCCTAGAACAGGTCAGATCCGTGGAGAGAAGATTAAAAATGCTTGTATTATTTTAG
This sequence comes from Periophthalmodon schlosseri, assembly GCA_000787095.1. Taxonomy (NCBI): domain Eukaryota; kingdom Metazoa; phylum Chordata; class Actinopteri; order Gobiiformes; family Gobiidae; genus Periophthalmodon; species Periophthalmodon schlosseri. Next base: position 51,159 of record KN470227.1, read on the forward strand.
CAATAGTACAATAATGTAACTCCAGCCAAGTGATAACATCCATGGAAAAAAAAAAGCAATTGCTGCTCCCCACCTCCAGAAAAGTTACATACTGCACCTTTAAATGATGATTGAGGAGGTCATTGGTGCAGATTGGCAGCCATCTTCTCATTCATCAGCCCCGGGGCAGCTGTGACTACACAATAGGTAATGGTTTCCTTGTGTATCTATTTGTACAACCATGTCCTCCAACCCAATGAAATACACATAACAGTGATTGAAGTTGTAAATTACTTCAGTCAGTTTGCCTTCTTTAGTTAACATAGAGGTTGTTGTTTCCATAGTAACAATGCCAATATGCCGATTTTGACAGTCGTCTGGTTGCAAAGACTAATAGACTAATGACTATTGCAAACAACCACTTTTGACATTTTAACATAGTGCTAGGAAACGCTTCAAAGGAAGTCATCTGGATAATGTTTTTGAGACCTAATTTCAAAAGCATTATCCAGATGACTACCTTCGAAACCTTTGGACGACTCCTGGATGAATGAGGGATTACAACGACTAGATTTATATTTTTAGTTAGCTACCAATAGTCAAAATAAACAGGCCCAGTAATCATCAACTAGTTGTTCAATACATGACAGATGGAGCAGTCACTTTGGGGGGTCAATATTTAGTGTGTGTACTTTTTCTTTGTACTAGTGGGAAACTTTTTGTATATTTTCTGTGCTATGATCATTTGGGCTGTGGGAGGTTGAATAAATAACTCCAATGACTCATAGATAAAAGTATTTATTGCAGCTCATGTTTTTAACTATTTTATACATTTAGAATATTATTAGGGGCATAGCGTTATTGTGGTAGTGGTATAAATAAATTAGTTTCAATATTATCTTTAGCAATACATTGCACTTCCAAATTTGTTATTGTGATAGGCCTAACTGTTCGCCTTGGATCCAGAATACACACTTCAGTACTTTACTCAGATGTGAGTCTGCCTCTCAGTTTTCAAATAGGCTCCTTCGTTTCACATGTCACTGAAAAAAACGGATTGCAAACGGATTGCACGATCACGTTTGACTGGGACTGAGACGCAGCGGAGGATGTGGGGACCAGACTTATATAAATCTGTATAAAAAATACAGAGAGACATCATTCTGGATTTGCCACGCAACCTAACTGTTGCTTTTTTGCTAGTTACATAAGAGTCTTCAAACAGGAAGCCAAAGTCTGACAAGTCAAGTCTCTCCTGGAGTGAAGGGTCTGAATATTCGTACTTAGCTTGAGTGGGAGGAAGGAGGGATGAGAGGGTGAAAGCAGAGGTATGCTTTAATGCTTTAGACAAAGAAATGACTTAGCGGCATCTATTGTTGAGGGATCTGTCGTTTAGCTCTGAGAGGAGTCTTTGACAGTGTCCTGAATGGGCTTCATGGAGTGGGAGGAGCTATGCATTTGAACTGTGGGACAAAGGTCATGCCCCCCGTCCCTGTCGCTGTAAAGGGACACTGCGGGCTAAAACACACAGAGACTCCACGCTCCACCGGGTGCATGATGGGACATACACAAGGGGGAGAGAGACAAAGATGAGCCAGAACAGGTTTCAATTAGGGCAGCCATTTATCACAATCAAATCGAAATTGCAAAATGAGTTGGCGCAATTATCAAATTAACTTATTTAGAATATGATGTCCTCCAAATATTTACATAAAAATCTTGTTCATGTTCTGAAATATGTGAGATTCCGGTATTTGTTTATAAGTTCATTTGTCAGTTATTTGCCAAATGTTAATGTTCCTGGAGTTGTTTACAATGTGCAGAATTGTTTTCCAAAATCACACAGCCCTAGTTTCAATAGGTGTGAAATATTGAAATGTTAGATGCTTCATATTTGCACAAAGATCTCATCAAAATTGGGACTAAACAGGTGCTAAATCTGGATCTAATCTGGACTAGACTAAACCAGGACTAGAACAGGACTAAACAAAGTCTACACTGTAACTAAACGGAGCTAAAACCAAAACCAGGTCAGGTGTGAACTTGAGTTGGGCGATATCCATTTTTTAATATCTGGAGATGGATCTGCACTTCAGTCACACTTAGGCAGTTAAGGTGAAGGATTTAAAAGGGCGTTGGCGGTTCGAATCCCGCTCTAGACATAGACATCATTGGTTGAGCGGTCAGATCCACTGACCCAGGTTGGCGGGGTGCGATTCCAGCTCCTGCAGATGAATGCTGTCATTGTGTCCTTGGGCAAGACACTTAACCCACCTTGCCCCCAATGTTTGTGCACACTGGTGTATGAATGTGTGTGTGAATGGAATGCTTTGAGTGCCAAGAAGATGGATAAGCGCTATATAAAAATGTGCCCATTTACCAATTGTAGAAGAACATTGAAACTGAGAAAATACAGCACATAATATTAGTTCCAAGTTAGTACAAGCTATCTTTTTTCCTTTTGTTAATCATAAAATAGCCTGTCTGCCTTTATTCTGTCCACAAACACTGAACAACTTTATATGAAGGTGGAGGTTTACAGGGGTATAAAAAGGTGTGAGACAGGTGTAAAGAATCCACTCGTGCTGATTTATGACTTTATAAAAACAAACATGGCGCCCTCACAATAAAGCAGTTAGTCATGTACCTCACAGAGCAGCAGTGAAAGACAAAGCAGACGACGTTATAGAGGCTGCGGAGGGTTATGAGCTGGATAGGTTCAACAGCATTGTTCGAAAGTGTGAAGTTACCCAAGCGAGGAGATGAGGAGCCCCAGCCATTCACTTAAGGGCAAGAGGGTATATGGGGCTTTCTCATGCAGTAAACAGCTGGTGGTTAGCATGTTAGTTGGTTGTCAGACAGATCGTAAAAAGAGAATGGGGTTGTCTGTTGTGCTGTTTAGGCATTCATACTTGCACATCGACCACACCAAAATTGGAACTAAACAAAGACTAAATGCGGAACTAATCCTGGACTAGACCAAGACTAAACCGGGACTTGAAAGGAACGGGACCAAGCCAAGCCTACACCCGGACTAAACTGGGCTCAAAGCAGGACCCAACAAGGACAAGTGTGAATGAACAGACCCTTAAATAGACAAATAGATTCAGTTGCTTGTGTTTCTTAGCATACTTTTCTTTGACCTTTGCTATATTTTAAAACAGTTAATACATTTCTACCTGGAAAATATGTATAGTTCATTGATACATACAGTTTTATGGAGGAGGTCCATCACATCACTTTGTCCTGGAGATAATGTTGGCATGTTCCACAGTATGGCATTAAACTTAGGCCTGTCACGATAACAAATTTTGAAGTGCGATATATCGTTGAAGTAAATATAGACGATAAATGATAATACTGAAACCAAACCATAAAGCAGAATTATCCCCCAAAAACTATTCTAAATGTTAAATATTGTTTAAAAATATGAGCCGCAAGAAATACATGACAGAATGCCACACTTAAGTAGTTAGTTTGGATCTATAGTGAGTCATAGTTCATAATTCAACCTTCATTCTTACTGCGAGCGTGGCCACAGATCTGATCTGTGGCTTCACCTGCTTTTCTCCAAGGATATTTGCTTCAATACTCCTACCTGTACCAAATATATATTCTCTTCCTTATTTACCAACTTTTTACATTTGTTGCATGAGGATTCTCTAAATGAAGATTGGGTTTTGAGACAGTAAAAACCTAGTAACTTGATTCTGGTGAAGTCTAGTCTTAACATTACCATAAAAGGTGAGTCCCATTTTATTTTCTGCTCTGAAATGTTGATATTGCTGTGATTTGTGCTCTAGTTAAACAGCTCCATTTGTGAGACTGGACCGCCGAGACAAAGACAGCAGGGAGGGATGCACCTCACAGAATCCACCTAACATCTTTGCATTACTCATTCTTTCCATTCCATTTGTAGTCGTAGCAACGTCTTCTCCGAATTTACCGCCCCCACTGTCCCGCTTCCTTCTTGCACCTCTGCCCCAGGAGCTTAGACACCTGTTTCTAACTAAAAACCCCAAATTCAATCTAACTGGGCGATTTGCAATGAAAACAATGAGGCGAGAGTGGCTACTTATTGACACATTCCAAGTCAAAGCTATTGCTAAAGCTAATTTTGCCACTTTGAAAAGCGTCTGCTGGATTGAGGATTGCGTAGGTAGTGATTTTGCAGAAAAAACATGCCAAGAAAAGGTAGTAAAGTGAGGGCTTGTGTAAGTAAATTATGTAATAAATTCTACAACTGTTTTCAGAAAGGAATCACATTTTTCCCTTATACCACTACTTAAACTTGCTCATTCCAACTTGGTCTCATTCATTTGGGTTTCGATTTTATGTCAGATGCCCTTCCTCAGACAGTCTCCTATTTCAGCCTCTAGGATTGGCACAAACTTGATGCTGTTTATTCAAGGGTTTCAGCTTCTATATGTGCAACATTTTTAAGACTTTTCCCCCATTCAAAAGATATATATTGTTTTAAACTGTTAATCGCTGGGGCAACTGTCCTAATTTTTTATCATTCTTAAACCCATCAATAGGCTATAGCAGCAAAAATAATTGTAATCAAATTGAAATAGCAATTTGAATGGTTGCTATAAAAATTCAAAACAGCTGCCATTATGTAAGATAATCTAATGCAAAAACAAATTGGTAAATGTAAAAAAATTCTAACCCTGTAATTTAGACCTCTACATTCTGAAATACATGAGATTCTTCAACTCCTTTTAAAATGCACTGTGGTCTTTTATAACATAAATTGCAAATGTAATCACGACCGCAATACTTGAAACCGTTGCACCACCAGACCACGCACATGCAGCTGTATCTTCTCTGATCTCCCCAGTGACAGACAAAGGTTCAGACTGTACCATATGGAGCTAATATGAGCAAGCTGTCGTTAGCGGTAATCATTTTAGAAAAAACAAGGTCAGTTAGGAAGTACGTTGTCAACACAGCAAATGTTCTGTGTACATTTCTAAGATATTTAGACACTTTTACTCCCCCGGGCAGAATGTGAAACAACCGGTGCCTTCTTTATATGTGCGGTTGAGGAATAGCAATGACGTGAAAGGTTGAGGGGTGACGGCTGTTCGATCGGTAGAGTGTTTGTCCACTGATCCGAAGGTTGGCAGTTCGAATCCTGCTCTCGACGTAAACGTTATTGGTTGGCTGTACGATTCCAGGTCCCACAGATGAATGCTGTTGTTGTGTTAATGGGCAAGACACTTAACCCACCTTGCCCTCAGTGTCCTTGATGTAAAGCCTTGAAGGTAGAAAAGTGCTATATAAAAATGTGACCAGTTACCAAGATATCACATTTTAGACACTCAGATCTTTAAAAAAAATCCTATTTGACAAAAATTACCAGTCTATGAGCATGTTTCAGTAGGTACCTCATCTTGTTTTAAAGTTGCACTATGTAACTTTTTTGATGGAGTGTACACCACCTGTTTGTCTCTATGGAGATGTCTGTGCTGGAGTCCTGGAGTGCTTCACAGTATAGCTTTAAACTCATCTATCTCTATGGAGACAACCAGGCAAAGCCACCAAGCCAAGTTACAGGTCAGATCTAAGAATGCATGTTTTTTAAGCAGTGAAAACATCTGTAACTGAATCAATGCAAGATTGAAACGCTTAATGTCATACTGTGGGACATTCCAAGCAAAGCAATAACATCTCCATGGAAACAAGCTGGAGGCTGTCACCCTTCAGAACTGTTAGATAGTGCACCTTTTAACAATACACGTACCGAGTTTGACATATTGTTGATATTCGATGACTGAAAAGGCCCTGAGGTATGAATCACAAAGTCTATTATTTTCACTGTGATCCTATACTCCATCAGGTGTCCATTTGAACTGTCACCAATTTGTACAAGCATCTGAGTGAAAACCCCAAATGACTAGCTGCAATATTAACTTCACTTTTAATACTCCTTTGGTCGGTTTTAAATCAAATACGGCTTCCCTTTGCGGGGTATAGAATATTGAGTACGGAGCTTGTTCCATCTTACAGTAAATGATGTTTACACTTAGCGACATTTAAAACCGGTGCTGTGTTATTTTTAAATGAAAGCACTCGTCCATCAAGCCAACATAGTCCAGATGTGCTGAGGAGAAAGCGTTTTAGTGTGAGTGTCAAGCCAAACTCACAAACCCATTGATAATATGATTTATTGTAACATACTTTGGGAGGTCAGGGAGGTCAACAAGATGGCAAACAGGTAATGGGGCTATTGTTTAGTGCAGTCAGCTTTGAACAGTTTTCTTTCAAGGGCAGCAGTTAATGTACAAATTATACATTAACAAGCAGGTTTTAGTAAAGCTACAACTAATGTCTATGTGAAACTGGATTTTACTGCTATTTTGGACAAGTCAGAAATCAGTAAGTGGCATATCCAGAATATATGCAATATACACTAGAAGTTATTGCCAAAAAGGAAATGAATGAAGAATAACCCTAATTAGAATTACATTAGAAGCAGATTAGCCCTATAATGACTATCTGGAACTTTGATTTTAGCAATGTCTCTTCCTGGAGTAGGTCTAAAGGTTCAGTTTGAATTTTCTTGACCAAAAAGATCACAATTCGGCCTCATATAAAAATGTAATGGAGCGGTTGACGACTTGCTGCGCCAACTCCAAACACCAAAATGTAGAAAGCATGCAGACCTTACTTCATTTATTTATGTTTTATTTAAATAAGGACAATGACCATTAATCAACCAGCGTTAACTTAAATGTGCCAGGTGTGTCCTTGTTGTATGGGCCCATTATCACTCCTTTGTTTATAGTTCAAGAATGTAATGCTTTCTTAACTTGGGCTTAGACACATCAGACGAGCTTTTGATGTTTAAAATGAATCATTCGTCACATTTGACTCATGTTTTCAGCATATGTATTTGAAAATAAGCATGTCTGGTCTCTTCTGGGAATATCCTTGACTGTTAGTGACTCCATAGTGAATGAATGTGTCTGTGTAGGTGTGCTATAGTATTAGTGTAGTATTTAACGCTGGTGAGGAGATGCCATGTCTTGTTAGTGGCCTTCCCTCTGGTTGTGTCTCCTTGAATCTCTGGATTAATGGGGCTTTATTGGATTAGTGCTGGGAATGTTTAACTTCTGGCTGCCGGCTCAGAACAGCAGAGTGACGATAGGCCTGTGTGTGTTCAGATGTTGTTTTGCACGGGTCACTGAAGAAAGCCAGCCCGCCTTTATTATTACTCAGATGTAATTTACTGACAAATGGGATGGAATCCAATTAACACACACAAGGTACACAGCACATAGGCTACCTCACCAGTTCTTTTAAAGTCTAGTACTATATTTAAATAGTAGTTTCAAAGGTGCACTAACTGCTGCTTGTCTCTAAGGAGATGTTATTGCTTTGCCTAATGTTCCACAGTATGGCATTGAACTTTTTATTGGTCAAAATACCTTGGAAAACCTTCATTCTTACCATGCAACTTGGCCTGGTGGCATCACTTGCTTCTCTTTAATGCTATACTGTGGAACATTCCAGGCAAAGCAGTAACAGTTACATAGAGATAAGCTGGTGGTGGACCCATCACCAGAAAAGTTGCACAGTGCACCTATAATATAAACTCTGATTAATATGTTGTACACATACTTTGGTTTCCTTGGAAACCCAATATTTTTGATACGGATCAGAATTTAGTCTAAAACAAACTGGATATATAAACTGCACACATGATTTCACGTAGCTTAGAGGCATTTATTGTTATGTCTATGGCATACTAGTGTCTCTTACTTCCTTCTGCTTTTCTGTTGAGTTTGTGGTCTTTGCTATGCTATGCTAATCTTTTTTCACCACAATTGAAGACCCTCCATAATTAAAGCAATATGACAGAATGAATGGTTGTGAAGTGGTCATCCCAACCCAGCAATGTCACAGAAACTACTCAGCTATATAAGGTGAAATGCACTGACGTCCCACTCCCCAGACACTTCCTGTAGTCCCTCCGGGGAGTTCTCACTGAGATCCACAGTCCCTCAAGTGTGTCCAAGTTCTTCCCTAAGGTCCTCCCCAAATATCTCATCTTGGAAATGCCAGAGGGCTGAATTGGCGTCAGGATTGCTGTCAGCGGAGGACAAAATGGGCGAGTCACCAAACACAGCTACACAACCCAGTACTTGATCATGCTGGGAACTGGTGAACCAAGTGAATTGACTGGAGTTTCCTGTTGAATGCTAGTCCCGCCCTGTCGCAAACACAAACTCATTCAGAGTACAGTCATAAAGGCTGCTCTTGTGTAAAGTGAAGGACATGTGGAAAATGTAACAGTATGGAGAGGATGCCCTGAGTGTGGGACCGGGGCGCTGCATTTGGCGACGTTTGTGAATGTTTGCCTATATTTCAAATCTTGTTGTAAGGTTGTGTGGGTAAGGTGACATTGTGGCAGAGTGGTTAGCGTTTCCAAAAATAGAAATATGAGATTTGGAGGTTTATTTGGAAATCATTGTACGACCAGGTTTTCTGTCTTATTGCACCTAAAAAAAGCAGTAGGCTCAGTAGTAATAGCAGTAGTCCTGCCCCAGCGATACTGAAGCATGGGTCAAAAGCAGAGGACCAGTCTTCCTACATGGACTAGAAAGGAGGGTTGTCAAAGTTATCGCAAATCTTATAGTAATCAATACTAAAACTATAAACTAGATATCCATTCATATGATTATAAAAATAGGACAAATGTTTTTCGATTTGATCAAAACTAGTTTAAGAAAATAGCATGTTACTATCATTGTGGTATTGAAATCGGTATCGTGACAATGCTACAAGAAAATTTTCCTTACTTTAGTTCATTTGTTCCTCTGACCGGACAATTACTATTAAAAATATACAAACTCTGCCACAAACATTGCAATCAAGGATACATCAATACAAGAATGAAGTAATGTATTCAGTCCTAGCTAGGTTTACACTGACTGACAACTTGTAGCCTATTGTAAACATACTATAGATCACGTCATAAAGAAGAGCGTTTGTTTTAAACCCATCCAAGTCTGTTATGCATCAGACTGGTGTGAACACTGCCAACTTTACATTTGATCTGACAAGACTGAAACACTGTGGAGGCAGAATATAGACTTTACCGAATCCCTATGAGCTATACACTAACAACAGTAGTCTATGGGCCAGGAAACTGTTCTACTTCATCTGTCAACATTCACACGTTTTTTTATCCCCGCTGATCCAAGCCTGATCATCATGGTATGTTTTTAATAAATCCTAAACCCTTACAACACGCAGAGGACTAACCACAAAGCAGAAATATGCCAGCAAATGTTCACATGGCATAGTGCAAGATGTCAAAGTTAATTTAAAAACGACCGCATTGGTAAACAAGAGGCAGTGTGTTTGAAAGCCGGAGTTTCATGTTGCTTAGAGACATTTTGTCATATCCACCATCTTTGTGCTGGCTCTCTTCTGTTTCTTTTGCCTTTTAGTATAGGGTTTGTGGTTTTTGCAATGGCCAGGCTAATCCTACATATGTTGTTTGTGTCGTATAAGCACAATTTTGTAAGCAGTTTGTAGCCGGTCCTAATGCAGGCTAGCACACATTTGCAGTTGGTTTTAATATTACAAAAACCTGTATGTTTTTCTTTCCATTGTGCTTTGGGGTTTTGTGTGGTAACTTTTAATTCAACATGGCATCAAAAAGTATGAGTTATAGTGCACTAAAAACCGTCACAAAACCACAGTTCTCTGGCAATATCATCAGCGACGGCTGTGCTTGGAAGCTCGCTTTGGAAGATTTCTTAAAGGTTCTTCGTTTTATATTCAGTGAAAGTTTGACCACGTATATTTCATGTTTTATAACTTGAATTAAATGGGAAGTATATTATTTGGGGGCGCTGGTCAAGTGACTAAGTGCAGAATGCTTGGATTATGTGTCTCTTGCGGTCAGCTGGTAACATTGGGGAACTAAGCGTGTTGAAAGCAGCATGGCTATTAGCATCATGACATGAACAGATAGACAGACTACTAGACCACAAAGAAAATATTTGTATTTATGAGTGTCACCAGATTGAAACACTAGAAACCAATCTATAGCAGGAGTATATCCGGTCTAAACCAGGCCAAAAACAGTCTAATCTATCTATTTTCTTCTGCTTATCTGGGGGCGGGTCACGGGGGCAGCAATCTAAGCAGGGACTACGAGACTTTCCTCACCCCAGACACTTCCTCCAGCTCCTGTCCTGGGTCTTCCCTGGGGCCTCCTCCCGGTGGAACATGCCCGGAACATCTCCCCTCCAACACCTCTAACTGAAGTGAAAAATGTGAATAAAATTTACTCTAACTTTAACAAATTCAAGAGCTGAGGAATTTACACCAGTGGTACCTGTCCCACAATTTGAGAACCGCTTTACCGTAGTGAAGGAAATATAAACACAAGAATAATCACAATCAAATCAACATGGTTATAAGCCGAAAAGAGGACGCAGATAATGGGATAATAAAATTCAACATATTATCACTAACCGCCTAAATGTTGTCTGTATGGAAATGCACACTCGACGTTGAGCCAAAAAACAACATGCACTTCTGTCCAATCCGGTAAGGACTGCAGGCTTAGAAAATCACAAATATTCACGATTTATTTAATCCACTGTGAAAACTCCAAAATCAAGCAGAGATGATGAAAAGCGTCTGGCCAAGGTCTACTGTACATCTGCCATCCGAATTAGAGCCACTGACTGCACACAAGAATGCATTACGTCTCATTTGGCAACAACAATCAACAATCATGCATAATCAGGTCTAGCTGTGCTGGGCTGTTTTGAATGGAAATAACCCACAGAGCTCTTGAACTCATCTTAAATCACTAATACACTCATTATTCAGGTTTCTGCTGATTCTGCACAGATATGGTATCAAAAAGATTACTTCCAGTGAACTAGTATTAAGTTAAAGTTCATGTTGTTTCTTCGTGATTACTGACCAAAGACCATGTAATATTCCAGGACTGTGGTTCCAATACACTGAAGTGGGTTATCAGAGGCATCTATTAGTTTGCCAATAAATAAAATAAAGTTATTCATGGGTTTCAGCTTGGCGTTTTATGTAACATTTTGAAGACTTTTCACTATTCAAAAGATAGGATTTTAGGCAAGGCAAGGCAAGGTTTATTTGTAAAGCACAATTTGTACACAAAGTAATTCAAAGTGCTTTACAGAATAAGAAAGACATTAAAATCACAATACAACAAATCAAAACATAAATAATCACAAATAATCATCATAAAATTAACATTAAAAGAGAAATGAAATCGTGAATTGGTCCCAATTTTTTCCATTGCCATTATTCAGTGACAGAGCTTGACTATAAAGAAACAAATGCTGAAAAGAATACAATTATTTCCAAAAATGCATAGTAAAGTTAGTTAATTCAGACAATGGCCCACACCAAAATTTATAATAAATTAATATATACTGTAGATCAGATGTTTACTGACCTCTTGTGGCTACAGTTGGGATTTCTGCATATCTCAAGCTGTTTATCTGGGTATTCAGTTACAAAACAACATGGAAAATGAATACAATTTCAAACCAGTCTTTCCCAGTTTATGTTATTAAGTCTCGCCTTCCTCTCTGTCCACTCTTCGGTTATTTATGGAAACTCAGATGTTTGTAAAACCCTGCGCCAGCTAATGACTCTGTAGGTGGGCCTGACCTCTTTGTAATGGGGAACACCTGCACAGTTATACACAAATTCTGCAGACACATTTAAATAACAATTTGTTGCAAACTGATTTATTTAGAAGATTGTCTTTTGGGAGTGTGAATTTATAAACTGTGCATTATCTAGCCTGCATTCTTTCTTTGTTCATTCATTTCTCAAGATAATGTTTTGGAGAGATTAAGTGTCTGGGATGTGTAAAAGATAGATATATAGTCATGACGAATCTGTACAAAAAGCTCACCTTCTAGCCCAAAAAAATCCATCCCGTGATCTTCTACATGTGAGGCAACAGGCTCAACCACTGTGCCCAAAATATAATATTTTGTGATACATTTTTTTTTTTCAAAGTATTAGTAGCTTCATTTGCAGTTTTACAAGTTGCAGTTTGATTCCATTTTCCCCCTTTTAAACCCCACACTTCCCACCTATTGTGCCTGAGCCCCCCTTTGATGGGCATATACAAAGCAAACAAAACAAACAAAAACAGAAAGTGTTAAAAAAAAGAGAGTTTGTTAATCACTATGGCAACTGTCCTAATTTGTCATCATTCTGAAACCCAAGTTATTCATTATTGGGGATGACCACTTAGAATAATGAGCCTTTCTATTCAAATGCTTTCTGTAAACTATCTCTAACAATCAAACTAGAAATGTGTTGGAGTGTCTTGCCAAAAGACACAAAGACACTAAACAATTCCAGTTTGAGCCTTAGTTGGAATGACTGCCTCCCTAAACGTAAAGGATCACTTGGTTGGTTTGAGGCATGGTTATTTGGACAAAATAGCAGCGATAGTAGCCTTACTTCTCCTTCACTCCTTTGGTGTTGTCAGGTCTGGTTGTTTTCTTAGCTGAGGCCCTGGAGACTTGCGCAGCAGGATGTAATCCAAGTGAAGGAGGAATTTATGTTCACACACGCAGCTTATCAAGATCTGCCCTGGCCACAACATGTGATTTATATAACACTCACTGTACAAGTTCACCCACAGACGGTCATGTTAACACCGCATTTTGAACTCTACTAAATATACTAAAGGCCTACTGAAAAAATAAATTGCAATATTTGATCTCTTGTAGATTATTTCCTCATATGCCCCAAAACATTGTAAGCATATCAATAGAAAACATTCAGAGGTCAGCAAGCCTAGTAACTGTGATACAGATATTAAAACAGGATCTTGGAACAGTCTAGTTACAAGGTCATCAACTTTGTGCCGCCAATATAACTTCACTGTTTTTCTTTGATCCTTTCTCTGGTTATTCTTTATGGAGAGGAGGTTCCTTATTATGGAATATTTTGGTGAATACAATGTTGTATCTGAATTCTTTATCAAAACATCGCCATCAAACATGGATAAAGCATGAATTAAAATTAAATTACACTAGTTAGCCTTCAACATACATTCTCTTACTGATACAAAACTGGAGATTCTTTCCAGTGAAATACCTCTCCTAGTGTAATCCTGGTGTAATGGCTCATTCTTGTTGCCGTACCAGGCTGTAGATTAATAAATTAGTATCTAGTTTCAATACCAGTTATTATTATCGATTCATATCTGTGTGTAACGAGACATCTGACAACTCTGTTAGCCTATTCATTCACTCTGTACTCAGTGTAAGCAACATCTGTAGCTATAGCTGCCCTGAGGTAGACTGACAGAAGTGAGGCTGCCAATCTGCACCATCGATCACCATCAAGCAACTAGTATCCAGTCCAGTCCTGTGTCACAGTAACAGTGGAGTATCTTGGGTCAGGAGAGGGCGATGTAAACGTGATAAAAAACCTGTGTCAGTGTGAATGAACCTCCTCCACAGAACCCCAGGAGAACTGTGTCAGAGAGGGGGACACAAGGGGGACTCAGCCTGTTAAATATTCACATTACGTTAGACTAGTTAGAAGATAAAACTGAACAACTGTTAATATCTCACCATGGTATCATCATATTAACATCACAGAACTATATCGTTACAATGTTATACTGATTTGCAATAACTGGCAAGATTTTTCGTACTACAAAGGAATGGCAAAGGCTCATGGTCTATGTTTGGGTTGTAAGAATAAATGTATATGCAACCTCACTGTTAGCTCTGTGAGGTTTTGGTCGATTCACGCTAGAATGGATAAATATTTAAAGATCAGGCAGTGGACAGGGAGCCTTCGGGTCACTGACAACTGACAACTACACAAATAAAATGAATACTTCACTGGAGGACTTTCAGTGTTTAGAAAGAGAGATGTTTGTGTCTCAAGGATAATGCTAATTTTGAGGCATAATAAATATTAAAACAACACCACAAACTGAACAACAAACTGAAGTATTTTACATTTAAAAAATAATAATAACTGGGTACTCTGTATTTTAATAGCTTGTTTATTTTATGTTTAATAAAAGTGACTGTTCGCTCTGAGACACAGTGTGCTAGGTAGAGTAACTGACATGACAACTACCACAACTGAACTATATGAACTAGAATCAATACTGAACACATTATAAATAAAACAGGACAGAATTGAATTAAGTGCTGTTGATACACATAAGACCACCTGGTGATATATAAGAAATGTATTTTATGTTTTTAAAAAATGCATTCTGTGAGAGTTTGTGTTTTTAGTATCAAAAGTGGTATTTATGGTATCAAGCCTTTTCTTTTGTATTGTAATCTAGTTTGAATGTATAGTAGTGACATGCTGGAGACAGTATGTCTCTCGGCTGGCCTGGAAACGCCTTGGGGTCCCACCGGAGGAGCTGGAGGAAGCGTCTGGTGTGAGGGAAGTCTGGGAGTCCCGGTTTAGACTGCTGCCCCCGCGACCCGGCCCCGGATAGGCGGAAGAAAATGGATGGATGGATGGAGTAGTGACAAACTAGTCTATTAAGTTCCCTCTCTTTTTACCATTCCTCTGCTACAAAACATGCATTGTCTTAGGAGTTACCCATTCAAAATATTGTGAAAGTCCATGCTAACACTGTGAGCCTTTCAGTACTGTCTATATATTGCAACATCTCCAGCTGAATGACTTAAAGTAACTCGTTGTCTGTCCATAAAACATGTACAAATGCTGGAGTGACAGTAATTGACCATAATAGGAGCTCGGATGTTAATATGAAAATGATGATTGAGGAAGAGGCTAAAAGGTCTTCAATGGTCTTTGCTTAAGAAGACAGAAATGCAGAGGTCACGAGAGGTCACGGGGATGAGGACAGACGGAGCAGTCAGAGGAGCCAGTGTAGACGTTTAAGGACACTAAGGACGCCAAGAGCAAGAATGTTATTTTAAGATTACTTATTGTAATATCAAAAGCATTACAGTAGCTCTGTTTGAAATTTGGACAATAAATAGTTAAATAGTTGAAGTTTTTTGGCTAACCCCCTACCCTCATTAGCAATCTAAATGTCTCCTCTGTCTTTGTATTGGGTTGGAGCCCAGCAAATATAGCCCGGATCAGATTTATTCGCATCGGTATTCAAAACAAAACATTGAAGAAGCTATTTTATAGGCTTCATGTGTTTGTATGTGACTTTTGGGCATAAAACATTGATCATATAAAACAGAGAAAGAAAAAATGTTGTGTCCCAGAGTTTTTGCTGAAAAAAAAGCAATGTTGCTAATAGATTCCCTGAACAGCTTGATGGTAAAAGTTGCAGTCTGCTTGTTAGAGGTCATGGTTAGAAACTGAGGCGCACACAAAGCTAACCATTATTGATGCTATCTTCCAGGTGATCTGCCAAAACTTAACAACAATATAATTTAAAACCCACCAAAAGAACTATATGATATTTTAGGGCCGTTCGAGTGTCATCTCTATTATAAAAATCATAATTTAAACAGTATTTGGTGGGGAGAAAATGTTTATGTGCTGTCAAAAGTTAACCTGCAAAGTATAAAAGTATTATCATTTATTTTAATTCTTTTTCTAACTGCACACTTGTTGTAATTGTTTGCAGTAGTAAATAGACTCACAATCAATATAATATAATAGTATTTAAATGCCATGAACTAATAACGTTTCTCTTCTGTTGACAGGAACTGGTGTGCATATGTGGTGACGCGGACTGTGAGCTGTGTGATGGAGGACGGCGTGGAGACATACATCAAACCTGATTACCAGCGGTGCACGTGGGGCCAGTGTCCCAGAGTGGCGTGAGTCCTGTACTTTAATGTCTCCTTTGATTCCCACACTGTAATCTCAGCTAATCTGTCATGACTTCCTGTACCGCTCTCTACAAAGTCTTCTATCTCTCCTCTCATCCTCCTCTCTCTGTCCCTCTCTTTGCTCTAGTACTTTGTGTCTTCTCCTTTTATCTCTTTCTGTCTTCTCTGCCTCTTATTCTCTCTTTTTCCTCTATCGCTCTGTCTCTCTCCACCTCTCATTCTCTCTATCCTACTCTCTTTCTTCTGTCCTCCTCTCTCTCTTCATCTCGTTCTTTGGCTCCGCCTCCTCTCCTTTCTTCTCTCTCTTTCCTCTTTCGCTCTTTCTTCTTCCATGTGTTCTTCTGTCTCTCTCTCTACTCTCTCCTCCACTCTCTCCCCATCTTTCTCTTTCCTCGGTTCTTCTCTTTCTCTCTCTCTCTATCTGTATCTTTCTCTCTTGCCTCCCTCCGTCTCTCTCTCTTTATTTCCCTTACCTCCTCTACCTTTCTCTCTGTCTTTCTCTCTCTCTCTGCTCAGCTCTTTCATGTCTTTTGGACTTACCCCGTGTGGTGAGGACAGTGTCTGGAACAGGGGAGAACCAGGAACCAGGGCAAGTGCCAGAACAGACCAGACCAAAGCTAATCATTCCTCAAAAGGATCTGTTTGAGAGGGAAATGGTTTTATTCTCACATTACCAACTTTACACAAGTGTACCATTTAGTGGGTCTGTTTTCCCCTTCAGGCGGGCCTAATCCCTCGTTATAAATTGTGGAAAAATCAAAGTACTTGAGAGAACAGCTTGCGTATTTAAAAAATATTCTTATTCGGTGTGAAAATACAGATAAATAATAATGAACAAACTGAAGAAGTGGCTTGAATGAGCAGCGAAGCGACTTCAGTCCTACAACGTTTTGTCCAGTTGACAGATTTAACTTTGGCTTTTACTAATAATGAACATAGCATTGTATGAAGTCAGACACACTGGCAACATGTCCTCTTTCTCCTTGACAAGTCTTGATCCCTGTCTTCTGAGAGCTTCACTTTAAACCCAGACTGTTTCAAGAATGAGGTCCATTGAACATTTGCTCTTCCTCTCAGACGTGGAAAGAGCTGTACAATTTGTCTTAATTACCGTATTTTCTGGAGTATAAGTCGCACCGGAGTATAAGTTGCACCAGGCAAAAAATGCATAATAATGAAGAAAAAAACATATATTTCACATATAAATCGCATCTGAGTATAAGTCGCACCCCCGGCCAAACTATGAAAAAAAGTGCGACTTATAGTCCGGAAAATACGGTAATGCTTCTCAAAAATAATATAAAAAGATCACTCAAGTATAAACCTCACTTTACCTCAGACATAACTTTCAAGAACATCAAATGTACCCTAAAGCTGCA
Source organism: Periophthalmodon schlosseri (assembly GCA_000787095.1). Classification (NCBI taxonomy): domain Eukaryota; kingdom Metazoa; phylum Chordata; class Actinopteri; order Gobiiformes; family Gobiidae; genus Periophthalmodon; species Periophthalmodon schlosseri. Next base: position 68,365 of record KN470227.1, read on the forward strand.
CTATGTAACTTTTCTGGTGGATGGACCATCACCTGCTTGTCTTCATGGAGATGTTGTGCTTTGCCTTTAAGTAGTAATGAAAAGTTATAAACTAGTCTTAAAGGGATATTTTATTCATTAGTATTCCTCCTTTACCCTCCTCGTATCTGTGCCTTCTGTTTGTATTTTCATTATGAGACCACGTAAGACCCCATATTCTCACGCTCCCAGACCAAAGAGCGGAAGGATTCCAGTCTTTTCTATGGCTCTGAAATGCAGATTACTTTACCTGTATAAATACTTGTGGGTTGGCAAACTGAAGAACAAACTTAATCCAATGTTCTTGTTAACTGTCTGCAAAAACTCACTTATTTTCATTGCAGTGAATTAGAATCTATGTGTGTAATAACTACAAATAAAGTTGCCAGAAAGTTGCCAGATTAAACATAGCTGTGGGACGTTACAAAGATTAAGTACAGGCCAAATGCTTCTGGAAAAAAAGAACTCAAATAACATTTTAAGTTTACAAAGCGCCTTTAATCCAATCCATCGGCAGCACATGATTTAGAGGAATTTTCCAACATCTTATGAGTCATTTCACATTAAAATATACTATAGGCCTCTCACTGTGGGATTTCTGCTCTTATACTTTGCCCTCGTAATGTTGTCCAATGGCAGAATGGTTTGTGCTATTGGCTAACAGGAAAGAGGCTGTGGGTTTGAGTACATAGGTCCTTGTCGTGCAGTTGGTTCTATTTATTAGAAAAACATAACTCTTCTTCTGACCCCATCCTGAATTTATCTGTGATATATTGAACTCACTGTCAAATTAGACCTTTATTGATAGCACAGTAGAGAATCACTTGCTATAACATCTAGGAATAAAGTACAAATAGTAGGAAAAGTCTGCATGCAGTAAAATATATCATACAGTGGTTGTGTTTACATGACATCTCAATATTCTTACATGCCTAATATCAAACCGTACTGGCCAAGTGTGCTCTTGCGAGGTCAGAAAGTGGTGCCATTATTCAACACTAAAAAATAGGGATGCACCGATCCAGCTTTTTCAGTTCCGATACCGATATAGATACTATGATTTTAAGCATCTGCCAATACCAGATATTTATGGATACCAGTGTAGGGACAGAAAATGGCACTTATTTCCTTAAAACACAGTTATATGTTATAGGCCAAAATCATCCAGTAAAATTGTCTTGTTGCATCTAATTAAAGGCCAAACCAGGATATCAGCCTAACCGATATCATGAAACTGATCCCCGATCCAGCAAATTTTTCATTGTCGATGCAGAAATCTGATACCAATATCGTAGCCAGTGCACCCCTAACTAAAAAACATGATTGTTGTCAGTTGAGTGCATGGAGTTATAAAGGCCCCTCCCTGCCTTCCATCTGATTCTTTCTTTGGGAAATGTAATACCGTAGCCTGGTTATATTATACATTTCTCTACTACTGAACTTAAGAAATGTTAGTGTTATTTATGTCCCTACATTTACAGATCTAATTTCTTTCGTTTTCCTGTGTGCAGATACCGGACGTACAGGAGGCCGCGGTATAAGGTGGCCTATAAGATGGTGACAGAGATGGAGTGGAAGTGTTGCCATGGTTACTCCGGAGAAGACTGCCATGAGGGGCCGAGGGTCTCCACGACGACGCACACAGGACGTCCCAGAGTCACCCATGCGGGCTACAACCCTGGAGGAGGAGGAGGAGGAGGAGGAGGGGGGCAAAGCGGTGGAGCAGGTACTGACTAATATTCATAATGCCAAAATGTAGGTGCAATATGCTATAGGGTTAGGATCACACATCGGCCTATTCATACAACATTTTTAGGTGGCATTGCAACTGCTGTTTGCCTTTAAGTGTACCAACTAATGTCCATATGACGTTATGTAACCCTGGTGCTCTGCTCTACTCATTAGAGGGACACGGGAGAAAAGTCACAGCCCACTGACTTTGAAACCGCTTTATGAAGTCAGCGTAGTTTAATCATTACACAAAATACTTACCCATACTCCAATACCCATACTATTCAGAGGAGACTGGGGCAAATAGCAAATGAGCTGGATGAAACCAATAGTATAGTGAAGAATTACATTTTCCTCTGCTCTGAACAGTTTGACTTCAGGAGTTTAAGGGAGCCTCAGTGTGTCCATGGGTTTTCCCAGGAATTTTCCCATTCAAAAGATTGTTGATTGCTATGGCAACGGTCCTTATGTTTCATTATTCCGAAACCCATGGATAAGGAGGAGATGGAGAGGATGAAGAGACTGATAGTTCTGCTGCTGTGGTGGATATAGGAGGAGCAAAAAAATGAAGGACTTAAGAAGAAGCATTTATGGCTGAGATAGTCTGACAGCAAAATACAATTCTTACCATCTTGGGATAATTTTAGTTTATTCATTCATTTTTTGTCTTGCAGGGGACAATGAGAAAATCCGGGCGCTGGAGGAGACCATTCGAGGCCTGACCAAAGACCTACACAACATGCAGAACACCATCAACGGCATCAACCAAAAACTGTAAGGGCAATTCAAATACAATACATTTTAGAGAACAAATACATTTTATTAGTGCTTTATACATTCACTGCATCCTTATTTTTAAGGATTCTCAAAATACATCAGTTTGTGGTGTTTTCTGTAAACACGCTTGTTGTTTGCCAGCGTAGATAGAGCTTAGCAGTGTGTATTTATCATAGAAAGATATAAACTCATGAGAGCCTAATGAGAATTCCACATGTAAACAGCCTTGCAGATAGGCAGCCATGTATAAAATTTCTGTTCATTTAGATGGACTTACAAGATGGCGTATAGATATGTTAGTAAATATGATATGTAGTCCCCACACTATCTCCCATGTGAGAAGAGACCAGTGGTTTGTTCCAGAGTTAATATCTTTGACAGCATCGGACATACCTCGATAATTTGTCTACTCAACATAAAGAACAGTGTGCATGTTTTGTTTTGTTTTTGGTTTTTTTTTTATTTTATTTTGAAAGTTCAGTTAACAGCCAAAGTTACATGCTCTTCATGCTTGTCTGAAGAGGTCGGCCTATCTGTATTATTGTGAATAGGGCTACAGTGTATTTATGAAGAATGTACTATTTTTCACATGTGGTTTTGGTCTGAATAACTTATATCTCTTTTTAATTAACAAAATGAAACAAGGTAGTAAACTTGTTGGCCAAAAATATGTAAATTCTGTTTAATAGAAATAGACTAAACATTCATCATCCTATCAATCACTATAGGTGTCGAATAAGAACTCGGTCGTCTGAGTGAGTATTATTGAAAATGTTATTTCAAACACTTCATAGACACTAGTTTACAGTCATCTCATAAATGTTAAACAGCTCTCATTCTAATGGCAGGCTTCAGTTCTGCTCAAGAATGTTGGCTGCTGTGTGGGCTTATTGGGTAATAAGCTCTGGCAAAGCTTGTCCAGTCATAATTAATCTTTAAGTTAATTAGTTACCTTCTATAAAGTAGTAATTTACAATATACAATATTGCTTGCAATAAAATTAGAATAGAATTTGGTGTCACTGCCACTGTCTCACTTTGCTAAGAAACTGAATAGGTCTGACTGGACAAGCTCGCCTTTAGAAAGAAGTCCCCAATAGCCTCAGTGTGTTACTGTCTTGTCTTGTCTCAACTAGTATTTAAAGGCCCCATATTACGCTGTTTTCTGATCTATGTTATAATGTTGTTTCCTCATCACAAACAGACCTGGAGTTGTGTTTTTTACATTCACACATGTTTAACACACAAACCCTGCATATTTAGGCTTGTCTCAAACGGAAAACACTCCATCTTGTTCCACCTTGTGATGTCATGTGGTAATACAGGAACTGAACAAAGGTAAAAGGTAGCTGTTAACTTGAAAACTACTGCTTCATGACATCACAAGGTGGAACAAGATGGAGTGTTTTCCGTTTGAGACAAGCCTAAATATGCAGGGTTTGTGTGTTAAACATGTGTGAATGAAACAAAACACAACTCCAGGTATGTTTTTGAGGAAGTAACATTATAACATGGCTTAAAGCTCACAAGAGTAAATTTTGCATAATAGAGGACCTTTAAACACACAGATTAAATATGTGGTATTAGATTAAAGGATAATGTTCCACTACACCCACCATCTTCACACACATTTTGTATGTTTGTCCGTAGTTCCTTTATTTGTCATCACAACGTAGCCTATGCTTTTTCCAACAGTATTTCACATATCTTTTTTTCTCATTTATTCCTGACAGTCCTGGTTTGACTGGGGGCATAATCCCATCTGACTCAGCACAGCCTCACATGAAAGAGACCATCAACAACATTCAAAACAAACTGGACCACCTCTACAACAGGACGGAGGTACGGTTACAGTCTGTGTGTGAGCAGATAATGTTCTTGAGATGTCGTAACACTGTGTAACTTTTCTGCCACTGGCCACTGGAGATGTTAATGCTTTGCCTAGAACATTCCACAGCATTGCGATAAATAAATCTATCTCTATGAAGACAAGCAGGTAATGTGACATAGTAAATTTACATGTCAGATCTGTGGAGAGGTAACCCTGCTCACAGTAACAATGCATATCTTTTGAGCTGCAAACACACATAATTAAATAAATGCTTGATAAGTTTAATGCCATATTGTAGAACATTCCAGGCAAATAAATAACACCAGTAGGTCACCAGAGAAGTTACACAGTGCATCTTTAAAGCTCCTACATTGTAAATTATTCAGGCTTACTACAATATCTTTTAAGCTTTATTGTTTCATTTGTGGTATAAAAAACAAATTAAAGTTATCCAGTTCGCAACACATCAGCCTACAGAATGGAGTAGAACTAGCGGAATACATTGTTCAAACGTGTGTCTTTTTACAGGTTCACGACCAGACGCTGCTGAACATAAACAACCACCTGGTGAATGGAGGGAACGAGTTGGAGGGCGGAGGCCGAGGGGGCGGAGTCACAGGGACTCAACTGAACTCTATGAAGGAGCAGATCCTCACAGAGCTCGAGAGGAGGGTCACTCTGTCCTGCTCCGCTTGCCAGGTACACCGGAATATACCACTGTTTTATCTAGTTCCTCAGTTAATTCAGTTTAGGCATGATTGTTCTCCGCATAACTGAACATCAAAGCCTCGGTTAAAAAGACTTGAATTCACAATATTAATCTTAATTTAAATTGGTTAGACCAGGTCAGATTTATTTGCTTTTGTGATTAATCATTTTTGACATTTGGTTACAAGACAATTTAGCATGAAAGAAAGAAATTATATTGCCAAGATTCTTACCCCATAGGCAAATATAGTCAGAAAGATTTTAAAGGTTTAGAAAATATTCTTATTATTTATTATAGTTATTGTGGTTTTGTGAATGCATCAATGAAATTATTACCTGATTTGTCTAAAAAAATGCTACTTTACCATTTGAAATAAAGCTAAATAATAAGCAGAGCAAATAATTAAGATTGCTTGACAGTCAGTAACTTGGCAATAGACATTAAAGATGTAGTGAAGGTGTATGGAGTTTAAAGAGTGGAGCACTTCCTGTTTTACCACATGACATCACAAAGTGGAACGGAGTGTTTTCAATTTGAGAGAAAAACCTAAATATGCAGGATTTGTGTGTTAAACATGTGTGAATGAAACAAAACACAACTCCAGGTCTGTTTGTGATAAGGAAACAACATTATAACATAGACTAGAAAATAGCGTAATATGGACCCTTTAAAACATAAGAACATTATTTAGTACAAATTATTACATAATTTTTTTCCTCTATACCCAGGCTGGAGTCGAAGACCTGAGGCGGCAGCAGCAGGAGGACCGCGAGCGTATTCGGGCTTTGGAGAAACTGGTCAGCTCTTTGGACCAACACGTTCGGACAAGCCTCGACATCACCCGCGCCGAATCTGAGCGCTCGAAAACCTGCTGCGACTCCCTCATCGAGCTGGAGAAGAGGCTCACCGACACCGAAGCGCGGGTCACCTCCACGTCCAACAAGTGTGACATTATCAAAGGGCGCCTGGACAAGGAGCTGTCGGGTACAGGTGGTGGCGGGAAGGGAAGACTAACTGAAGACAAGCTGAACGGTAGACTGAGGGAGTTGGAGAAAAAGTTGAACAATACAATGAGGAAAACGGAGCAAAGATTTACAAACACTGGCAACAACTTAAAAGATACCGTACAAAGAGATGTGACCCAACTGCGTAACCTAGTGCTTGGACGCTTGGACGATAATAGCTTCAAAATTGGAAAGGTTGAGCTAGATGTTGCAGTTCTTGGAGATACAGTTAGGGACCATAGCAGGCGTTTGAACCATCTCGAAAATATCACATCATTCTTGGACAAAAAGCTGAAAGAAACCACCAAAATGTGCAACGAGACTTGTGCAAAGAAGGCAAAGGATACCCACAAAACTGATGACACAGTTAAGACTTTAGAATGGAAAGTCATCGCCAACCAGGATGAAATAAAAAAATTCAACACAAGGTTAAACGATTTATCGATTTCCGGAGATTCGCTCATTGACAAAGTAATAGTTTTAACAAATGACGTGAAGAAAATCAAAGGTATTACAGGGGACAATGGTGAACGCTTCAATCAGATAGTGACAGAAGTTGAAACCTTAGGACGAGACCTTGAAGATTGCTCGGTTTGTAGTCGAGTAGAAGATGATTTGAGAAAATTTAGCAACACCACATTGACAAGTCTGAACAAATGTCAAACAGACCTGACCGATTTGAGACGCAAAGTGGACAATGGAGAATCCACATGCTCCCAAGTGTGTTCCAATCTCCAAGAGGAAGTAGGTCGTCTGAGAGAGGAGGTGGAGGAGTGTACCGGGCAGTGTAAAGTCAACATCAATGATCTGAAAAACCAACTGGATGGACACAACGCTCATAACGGGAAGCTGGGAGGAGATCTGAAGTCCATACAGGGAGAATTGGACAGGGTCAGAAACACATTCATCTCTTTCAATGATACGCTGAAGGGTCTGGGTAGAACTGTGAAGGGCCACGGCAACACACTGACCGATCTGAGCAACAGCAACCGCAACATACTGACAGAGGTGAGACTAGTACTTTTTTCTGTTTGTATTGTGTAGCATTTCTAGTGGAGGGTCTGCCACTTGCTCGTCTCTATAGAGATGCTTTGTCCGTTATGGAATTAAACTTATCTATCTCCATGGAGACAAACAGGTCATGCCACCAGGTCAAGTTAAAAGTCATATCTGTGGGGAGGAGACCTCACTCACAGTAGCAATGCATGTATTCAAGATATTTTTAAGTAATAAAAACACTTCAATTTTATGATTTTAATAAACTTGAATGTCATATTTTGGAATATTCCAGGAAAAAAATAACAGGTGGTGGACCCTCTACCAGAAACCAGAAACTACATTGTACATTATAGCATGCCATTTTGGCTAACCATATTGTGCCTCTTTAAGGCAAAAGACGCAATGATTATATCTACAAATATGTGTTTTTATTTAGTCAAAGTCATTTCTATGTAACCTACCAATTCACAAATGCATGCAATTCAAATCACTTTTCCCACCACTATTTTCATATAGTCAAAGTGATAGCTGTGCGTATCCTGTTACCACTGGCATAATAACTGTTAATTGGTCTAATGGTTAATGTAGCGCCCACAGAAACAGTAATTTCCCATGTGGTGAAAGCACATTGTCAATCAAACAAACTCCCTGATAATCTTGACCGCAGCTGTTTCACACAATATTTTGACAGTAATGAAAATATATGGCAAATATTTGACTCGTTTTGACCTGTAAGGCTTTGATAATATGCACCCGTATTTTTGTGTGTGTAACATGTTGTACAAAAATAAACCATGGGCACAGCAGGAGTGTATATTTATAGTAGACTTGTGTTGATAGAACCAGCAACCTGAGGGAGTAGCGCTGCCAAAAAATGTATTGAAGTGGATACGGAATAGTGCTGCTACTACAAAACAACCAATAGTATTTTCATGTTGAGAACTTCTATTTCAATTTTACTGTGAATTAATTAGGGAGTAAATAAGGTATTAAGTTTTTAAAATGTTGGGTTTCAGAATGATAATAAATTAGGGCTGTTACCATAGTGCTTAACAATTTAACCAAATCAAATTACGTGGGAAAAAGTCCTCAAAATGTTGCAAAGCTGAAACCCATGGAATTATTATTTTTCTTCCTAAAAGGTGGATCAGTTGGATAAAGACCTGACTTTTCACATTGACGATTCCAAAATCCGGTTCGGGACCCTGGGAAAAGAGATCGAAATCCTCAACCGGAATTACCTGACAGAGGTGGGAGAGTGCCGGCGCTCGAGCGATGGCTTGGACCGCAGACTGTCCAAACTGGAGGGCGTGTGTGGGCGGTTCGACTCTTTTTCGGACTCTTTGGAGAGGATCAAGGACGGACTGAATCGTCATGTGACCGGGCTCTGGAGCTATGTGAATGGGTTGAACGCCACAGTGATTGGGCATGGGGAGGTGATCCACGACATCAGGGACGTTCAGCTGGAGAAGGTCCGATCAAACATAAACAAGCTTAACAACTCACTGCTCGACCTGGCCTCGGAGTTCCATAACTTTATAAAACAAGACTTTACTGGTAAGTCTAAAGGGAGAGGGTTAGAGATCGGTAGCACTGATCTGTGTAGCACTATTTTTTTGGAACTATCACTTTTCAAGAGGTCTAACTAGCCAGCGTTAACCCTTTTTTTTGTTCAAGCCAAATGTAAATACAAAAATCTCACAGTATCATTTTCCACATGTATACATAATCTTGTTGTAATTTCCTCTACCAAGATTTTGTGACACTAGACCTTGTCCCATACCTAGAAATCAGAGATATCGTATTTGTATTTAAGAAAGGGGGCTCAATTATAAAAGTTAGTATGTAATCTAAGATAGATATTGTATTGCTTTATATTCCTCAACCCCAAATCAAGAAGACTAGTTCAGCATCATAGTAGCATCAAACCCTAGCTGAAGAATTATGCACATGTTTGGTTGTTTATCTTCTGCAGGTCCTCCAGGTTTGACAGGTCCTAGAGGAGAGAAAGGAGACCGTGGACCACAGGGTGTGGCCGGACCCCAAGGCCGAGTGGGACCCCAAGGACGAGAGGGCAAACAGGGGCCAGTTGGACCTCCAGGTATCTTCATTTATGTAAAAACACAAAAATAACAGGTATTGTGTACTTACAGTAATGGATAGCTTACTCAAAGTGTCTTTCCTTTGTTCTTTTTACCAGGACTCAGAGGGGAACAAGGTATGTGTCTTTGTGAAAGATAAAGTTGAAAATTAATAGAGTTTCAGTATATTATTATTTATAATGTGTTTGTCCTTGTGTAGGTCTTCCAGGCACTGATGCCCACGTGCCCCGCCTCTCCTTCTCTGCTGCTCTCACTCGACCAATGAGAGGAGTCGGAACTATCCCCTTCAATGAAGTCTTTGTCAATGAAAATAATGTTTATAACCCCAGAACAGGTGAGACACAAATCACATATAACATTATAATAAAACACATAAAGAACGGGCCATGTACACTTAAAGCTACCATCCATTATTAGATTGGTAGACCCGGCCCTGTTGTATTCTCACATTTCACCACTAGATGCTGTCTACATTATTTTCATTATTATTTGAATACTGATGTTGAAGTTGGAATATTTCTCGCGCACTTTTCTATCATTAATCAGTCCTGTGTCTCTTTAACTGCTTTTAACACAGTTATTGTCGCTCTCATTTGTCATTTTCGTTTTTAATAAACCTGAACTTTTAACTGCTCCTTTTCACTCACTCTTGTTCTCAGCCGTTTCAGCTAGGGAAAAGAAAACACCCTAAAACCCTCAGCAAAGAAATATTGTGTCCCAGGACCGATTAGAGAAAGCTGAGTGGTGAGAAATAAAACAACTAATGACCCTTGTCTTATTTCATGGCTTTAACCTCAACAAGGATTGGCCACCAGCAGCTTGAATCATGAGAGCCAATAACATGGTCTGGGATAGTGAAATCAATCTGATACAAGGTTATTTTTGGAGCTAAAGGGCTGTCATAAATAAAGGTCTTAAACTTTAAAAACATTAAGACCATTTTAACTTTTCCTCATATTTTGTTGAGTGATGGCAGACATCTGTTAGATTTCTCAAAACAAAACGGGAAATTCCCACTGCCGCTTGAATAAAAAATATACAAAGATTGTAATTTTTGGTGAAGCACTCACTCCTCACGACAAGAAGGTTCAGGGCCTTTCTGTGCAGTGTGCACCATAGGTAAAATCCTTCAGCTAAGGTAGTTCAAGTCTAGCGCAAGAGCTGAAGATTAGTCCCTGAACGCTGCACTGTGGTGCCCACTGCTCCTGACAGGTTGCCCCAGCAACATTGAAGGATGGGTCAAATGCAGAAGATGCATTTCCTTATAAGGACAATAAAGGGTACCTTGACCTTAGAAACTTTAGAGGCTAAAGAAACTAAGGGATTAAGAATACATCATTACTCAACAAGTGTGGATATAATCACAATAGAAGCCTCACTATTTCTCATCTTTGCAGGTTACTTTACAGCTCCAGTTCGAGGAAAGTACTTCTTCAGTGGCATTCTCACCGGTCACAAGAACATGAAGATTGAGGCGGTTCTGTCCAAATCCAACACAGGCGTAGCACGGGTGGATTCGGCCGGGTACCAGCCTGAGGGTCTGGAGAAGCCCATGGCAGAGGCCAAGCACATCCCTGGAGCTGTGGCTGTGTTCAACATCATCCTGGATCTGCAGGCAGGGGACACAGTGTGCATCGACCTGGTGACAGGACGACTAGGATACTCCTCTGAACCTTTCACTGTCTTCAGCGGGATGTTACTGTACGAGACACAGTGAGAGGGCGCTGTGAGGGGGCGCTGTGAGGGGGCGCTGTGAGGGGGCGCTGTGAGGGGGCGCTGTGATTCTTTTTGTTACAGACATGCAGAAGAAATAGAGTCATCAAAATATTTAAATATCAGTATCACAGTAAATGAGGAGACAAGATGAGGAGACGACATGAGGAGGGATTAAAACTGAAACAGAGACAAAAGACTCTCAGAGCCACAGACTCTACATGTCTAAGACTGAGCAAATGAAGAATGAGTGAAGACTGAATGGAACAAGAGACTTATTATATTGTACTGTATTTTGTGCTCAAAGGCAGCGCAATATGGCATTTTACTCAAAGAGTTAAACTCAAAGGTTTTGACTCCTCTTTTTATCAATGACATAAGCTCTAAGCTCATTTTTGCAGTGCAAAGCAGAGTGCGTACATTTTAATAAACAAAAGGGCAACAGTAGGACTAAGGAGAAGACAAAAAGCTTATGTACAGCTGTTTGAATCATATGCTGCATTTTACCACACCAGCTGAAGTTTAGAGTGTGTATTAGGCCAATATGGGACTGTTCGTGACTTATGTTTGTTGTTGTCATTGTCACATTTCAGTGATAATATAATGAGATTGTTGCATTTATTGGCACATACTATGTATACATGTATGTACCCTATACTTCTTTGATTGGGCAAGGTGACTTAATACTAGTTTCTTCAGTGTGTGTCAGGATGCACTCTACAACTGATCATCTGCCACCACTACAGGCAAGTGTATTTTCAAAAAGTCTCTGTGCTGTCTCTGGCTATCCTGTGCTTTACGTTGTTACTGAAGGCACTTTTATTTCTTTTTTATTTTCTAAAAAGCCACTTCAGTGTTATATAAAACTCCTACAGAACAGTTGTATAAAAGTTGTTCCAGATGAAGGATGAAAGGCCGGTGGAGGTGATAAAACTGTGGATTGTTTCTTGTCTTTTGAGCTGAGTCCCCCCACAGTCTGTCTCATTCACCCGTTTCCTGAGTTCACTTCTTTTTTTCTTGTTACTTACAGTTTCACTTTGACCACAATTCAATTCCCAGAAACATAAGGGTCAATGCCAATTGTCTTGGAAAAATGCAATGTGATTCAACAGTCCGGGGGAGGGACACAGTGCCAAACCACCATTCTTATGTGCACAAATGAAGTCACTCCCTGCTCCGTCACAAACCACAACATTATAAATCATACAAGGGCAAAACAAAGAGCCTTTAGGCTATTTTCAGAAATACAGTGGGAGAAAACTTTAATGCATGAAAGGAGGTTTATGTAGATTTTGCATACAGCTGTAGAAGACAAATGAAAAGTGACAGCAATAACAAAACAAGTAGTTGGTCAATACTACTATTATATTTACATTACATTAGCAAAGGACTTGATAATGCACTGCTTCTTATTGGAAAACATGGGCTATCTCCATTTACTGTAAGATGACCTTGAGCAGTGCCCCCTCCTGTGCTTACTTATAGAAGATAACCATAATGTTATGAACACACATTATATAAATTCTCATTACATCCCAAAGTTATACAAGGGCAAAACAACGATCCATTTTCGGCAGTTTGAAGAATCTTAGCAGGAGGGAATTTCTGGCCAGAGGGAAAAGTGGATTGTCAGTGTCTCCTAATATGGGGCGATGCAAAACCAGAAAGACAAAGTTTTAAAGTCACTCAGCTACTGCCTTGTACTGTGTAATTTTGATTAAAACTAAACAAATACTGAAGCTAAACGTATAGCCTTGTTTCTACGCCACAAATCCCACCTCTGTTATGAAGAAGATATTAAGAATTATTTTGTTGTAGATACTCCGAAATGGAAAGAAATATATGCTTTATTATTATGAGTCACCACCAGTACTTTTGCTATTTTTACATGAATGAATATGACAGTTTTAATGTATATTTATATGCAAGAAACAGCTACATAATGGGCTGAGATGTAATTTTGTAAGTTTCTATGCAAGATATAACTTTGAAAGATAAGAATGTAAATATTTTATAGATATTTGTGTTACCACTTTCTCACCAGTTACAGGTACCGCCAGTGTTTTGTATGTTTTTTTCACATGTGCCTGAATTACAGAGTTTCACACAAGTGGAGAGTGACTTTGTGCTTATTTTTTACATGTTACCTACTAGAGATTAAGACAGTAATTCCTGAGCACCACCTTAACTTCCTCTCTTTACTTAAAGCTGTATTATATATGGGGTCCGCCACCTTAAGAATGTTCAACAGCATAGCATTAAAATGATCTTTTTCTCCATGGACAATATTTCCAAGTATCTTTTTTAAGTTTAATATACAAATAACAACACTAATAAAACCCAGACTAAAGTGAACAGCTGTAACTTAGGCCTTGCTATTAATATTAAAATGTCTAAACAGATCAAATACTACTTTTCTATAACTATTTAACCCATATATTTTTCTTTTTGTTAGCCTATTGGATATGCAGGCTATGCCCAGTGACTCCAACATGACTCTCTTTTGCTGCGCACCACTGCCACCTGCTGTACATAAACATTTCAGCAGACCTGTAATAACTAATAAAAACTTCAGTCAAAGTGGAGAGGGTTGATGTCTTTAATAAAGGCTAAAAGAGCGGCAGTTTTAGTCAGTCAAACAGACAAAAAGTCTTCATTGAAAGTCATGCAAATTGCTCTATGTTCTGTCTCTCAAGGGGAAAGAAGGGGTAATAATTCTAGGCTTCCTCAGCTACTCAAGATGTAGCTTAACCTATGGATGTGTTGTGTTGCATGGTTAAACAAAACTGGGGCAATTGGGGCCTATGTTATATATTAGGGAAAATCTTTTTTTTTTTTTTTTTTTTTTTTTTTTTTTTTTTTTTTTTTTTTTTTTTTTTTTTTTTTTTTTTTTTTTTTTTTTTTTTTTTTTTTTTTTTTTTTTTTTTTTTTTTTTTTTTTTTTTTTTTTTTTTTTTTTTTTTTTTTTTTTTTTTTTTTTTTTTTTTTTTTTTTTTTTTTTTTTTTTTTTTTTTTTTTTTTTTTTTTTTTTTTTTTGCATGAATGAATGTATTTTATTGCATCAAATATAATATCACACCAGAGAGAAGTCAATCCAAAAAGTAGGTACAATTTACACAAGAAATACATTTTTTTTCTGATACTCAAACATAATTTCAACAAAATAAAGGTGTTTTTTATTTATCAAATAATAATTTCTGTATACGTTAAAGGAGTTTCGACTCTGTACAATATGGACGACAGGTAACTTTAAAAAAAAAAAAATGTATTATAGAAAGGTCATTGTTACAATGACAAGATACATAACACATAACATGACAATAACAACTTGAATGCCAGGGGGAGGCATACCTAGAAAAAAGAAAAGATTAAACAGGTCCACTGTTACATTTTACAAAGATGTTTAAAGACAAGCAACCTTCATATGTTAATATGGCTTTTTTGTTTAAGCTTTTGGAGTGGATATGTAGGATTCTAATTGCTTAATTAAAACTGGAAAAAACAAAGATGTACAAGAAAATTTACTTTTGTGAATATAAAATTTGCCAAATATAATAATTAAATGAATTGCTATTTTTTTATTTGAGTCCAAATTCTTATCATGTACACAAAAAATGATATGCTCAAATTTTAGTAAAAAGTTAGGGTCAATAAGTTAAGCGTCTCTGTGCCTCCAGCAGCAGCCCGTGCGTCTTTCTCTTTCCGGGATTTTACGCGCGTAGCGTTGCCATGGAGCTCTGTTTGTTTCCTTTCTCCTGGCGCCGCAAAATGTGCCGCACAAGCCTCATAAACGCCTTACAAAAGAAATTATGTTACTTTATTATTAATTTGTGAATCAAAGTTTCACTCTAGATGTTTCATTACGCGTAAAAAGCTCTGAAGTGCAGACAGAGACCAACGGGCAAGAAGTTACGGAGCAACAGGTACGTGGGAAAAGTTTGAATGTTAAATTTAACTTGAATAACGTTACAAATTATATATTTTTATATCCATATGTGTTGTGTGTGTTCATCTATGCTAATCTCCACCTATTCTAGCAAATAGCCTGAGAAACAAGATCATTTTTATGCGACGTGACGCTAGCCAAAGTTATCATTCAAAATATGAACTGTAAGTGTGTTAGCTGACATTTTGCTATCGTTAATTAGTAAATTCACACTCATACATTCGAAAGGATATTCATGGGTTTCAGAATGATGAAAAAATACGACTGTTGCCACAGCATGTAACAATTATAATATAATATATTTTGAATGGTGAGTCCCCCAAAATGTCACTTACAACATGTCGAAATCCCTGAATATGAAATTTGGGCATAATGACAATTTGCTACATGGTATCTCTTGTTAACCCTTATTTATAGGTTACATTCAAAACATATAATATTTAGTTTTAAATTGTTATGGCTATGGCAACAGTCCTAATTTCGCATCATTCTGGACACAGAGATAAATAATTGTAAAGTAACTACTATTAATGTCCTTTTAATGTCATTTTATTCTTCTCTCTGTTCCCCAGAGCTTTTTGCCCTCACCATGACTAGCAGAGAGGCCGAGGGTCGCCTGGAAGTGCTGCAGATCTATAAGCTGATTCAGTGCATCCACGAAAACGACAGAGAGCAGATTGAAAGCCTGCTGGAGTACGGAGCAGACAACCTCATCAACCTGACTGAGCCCAAGGACGGGACCGGGGTACTGCATGTGGCCGTTGCAGCAAACAACCAGGGTGATGGATAACTTAAGCCTAGTGTAACTCCATACAGAAATTGAATTACTGAATTACATGCTTGTCAACCTTAAAGAAGAATTATTATGCTTTTCGGGTATTTAGTATTAAACTATAACATACATAGATCATTATTCTACATTTAGTTAATTATAAACTGCAATATTGATCTAAAAGAACTTAAAAACAGGTCAACTGACTTCCTGTTCCTAACTGCAGAACTGAGAAGTTCCACCTCTTCATAAAGGCATTTCACCATAGCAAGCAGCACATTTTTATTTGCTTGATTTTATTGTTGAAAAATAGGTAGGTGGCATTTTTTAAATCATACACATATGACGCTTATGTAAGTACAGAGCAGTGGGCAGAGTTGGGGCTAGGGGAAAACAAAACATCACAACACTACTATTACATGGTTACATAAAAGCTCATGAAAGTCAATTTTGCATAAGATGTTTTCATCACATTTTTATATAGCACTTTTCCACCTTACATGAAGGAACCACTCACCCATTCACACAGAGATTCATACACATACGAGATTCAGTGTACACACACACTGGGGGCAAGGTGGGTTAAGTGTCTTGCCCAAGGACACAACAACAGCATTCATCTGTGTTGTTGTAGCCCTAATCCACAGGTTGAATCGCACTGCCAACCTGTGGGTCAGTGGATCTGACCTCTCTACCAATGCTGTTTATGTTGAGAGTGGAATTCGAATTTATCCATCTTTCTATCTGCCTAAAATACCAACTATTCAATTAACAATCATATTTTAATATTAACTTCTTTCTAGTTTGGAGCATCCCATTTCAACAGTGTCTTGATGCCTGTGCTGTTATAGAACTGGTGAGCTTCCTCGTCTCCCATGGAGCTGTCCCAGACGTCCAGAACAAGAAGGGCATTACACCGGTGATGATGGCCGCAGAGCTCGGGAATGAGGCCATAGTGGCTCTGCTGGCCCAACACCACGCAGACATGACGCTTCTGGATACTGAAGGGAAAGGTGAGGAAAAGTCAAAAAGTCAACCTGCTTGGATGATCAGTTATTGAGTCTCTATATGATGTCTCTTGGTCAAAATAGATGCCCTATTCTAGTACAAATTTGCGTAATGTAGGGATTGGTCATTAATACAATTTTGATCAAGATCAAGATTCAATCATTTCTAATCATCAACAATCAGTTTGGGTCTTTTTAATCAAGACAATCCTTTGAAAAGCGTGGGGTTTGGAGTTCAGACATTGAAGGAAGTGTTCAGTAATAATGATATAAGCTTGTATGGTTCATGTTCAGGAAATCATGATCAAGGTGAATGATTTTTTCTTTTGTCATATTCCCCGGCTCAATTTTCTGTTTTGAATTTTCAATGAATAAATAATAATAGTAAAACATATGTTAAAGCTGAAGCTCAGTATTTTTTTTGCAAAATATCAAAAATGTTTTAATGGCAATACAAATAGAAGAAAGTAGGTTTTGTTAAGTTTATCATTTGCAGGTCAGTAAGACAAGCCTCCACTAACCCATGTTTGACTCCCAGTGTCTGTTTCACTGTCAGGTCATTGGCATGGGGTTGTTTTCTGTTACATGTTAGGGGAGCGTCTTGCCTTGTCTTACAGCTCATCAAAATGCACACAGCGCCCTCTCTCTTTAGATATTGATGAGGTATTCCAGACGACTCCTAGAGGGGCCCCATCTTCTTATTCAAGCCGGTTTTTAATCTAATCAACATAATTACTCCAATTACCTTGTGTCCGGAGCTACTATTACAAGAACTGGAAATAAAAAGTAAAGTTTAGCGGGTGTTTTGCCTCAAGTTTGTAGGTATAATAGTAAAACCCATTATAGTTTAGGCATAGTTACTTGCAGCATATTATATGTGCTTATGCATACATCTAATTACAGATCAGGGCTGCTGGTGATCCTATGGTGTAGAACAGAACCAGTAACTTTAAACCAGCCCATTGTCTGAAGGACTGGAGGCCGGTCAGGGTTACATTACATTACATGAAGCCTTTGTTTGTGGGATAAGCGCTTAATACTTTTACATGACCTGATAAAGAGTCAGCTATGTGTGATTACAATTTTGTCTTCTGTGATAGCAATATATTAATATGCCTGAAAAATACATTAGTTGTGAAAATAAAGCATAATACACACAGCAAAATTGCTTGTAACACTTGGTAGTTAGTTGGTACAATACCTTTATTATATATAGATAGATTTTTTTTTGCTATTTTCAGAATTTCTAAGCAAGGTAAATTGTGTAATAGAATCAAGAGCCGATACAGTACTGTCCATTGTAGATGATAATTAAATAGAGCTGAACAATTCACCAGAATTTTAGTTTCAAAATTCAATAAATACCGAATACTTTCAAATATTCTGATCTGCTTTTCAATAAAGAAGTCTACAGGCAGTTCTGTGAGTTGAAGCAGAGTTCAGACTGGTGGAATAAATTAGATTTTTCTGTGGTAAATTCCACTGACTAAACTAAACAAAAGGTCTCCTCCATGAAATTCATTTTTATTGAAGGGAGGGCATATTGCACAGCCCTAATCTTCATAAAATATCAACTTAGGCCTCTTCTCTTCAAATGGTTGAACTACAGCTTACTTACAACCAAAATTAATGTCTTATAACATGCTAATATTCAGTTTTTGGTGGGCCTGCAGGTGTGCTGTTCTACTGTATCTATCCTACCAAGACCCACACGCGCTGTCTGCAGACGGCCATGAAGCACCAGGCTGACGCTAACAACGTCTCAGCCTCCGGGAGCCACGTGTTTCAGCTCATGTGTGAGAATGCCCTGGAGTGTACCCCCAAGTGTCTGTTGATGCTGGAGGGGGGAGCCGACCCCAATGCAGCTAACGAGGTACAGACTGCAAAAAAATATTATAATGTGACAGTGACCAGCATTATAAAGACTCAAATAGGTTTATACGCCACGAAACACATGGGTTTTAAACGATGCAATTAATGTCTTACTTGTTTCCTTCACTTTGTATATAGTTTAACATTAACTAGTGGGGAAGGAGAGAATGGCTGGGGAGGGTACATGGGATAAATGAAGCAGTGACTGAACAATGGGAGGATTTTTTTCTCTGTCTGAAGCTCTGTTTCTCAAGTAAGACTTAAATCAGAACTTTATTTTAACACAATCTGACCATAAAGAACTCATTTAGAACTACAACAGACGAGCTGATTTCTGATTTCTGATTTCTCTACTGTAACAAGTCCCTTTCAACTAACACTACAGTTATAAGCTAGCATCAGCCAACTCCAGTCTTCAAGTCACACTCACCTTTTATGTTGAAAATCAAATATCCTGAACGCTTCTATTGATCTCAGGATAAGGTAATGTGTAGCTTCTCTTTGGTAGAAAACCGGTGCAACTGCGTTGATGGAAGCGGCCAAGGCGGGCTCCCTGCAGCTGGTCCGGTCTATTCTGAGGAGAGGAGGAAACCCCAACGTCATTGACAAAAAGCGCCACACCGCTGTCCATTACGCTGCCATGGGGGGCTTCTTTGAGGTGTATACTCATTCGTCCATACAAGCAGTTATACTCAATCTCTGTATATTAACTCAAATTGGCTAACTTGCAATCACTAATGTAGATTTCAAAGTTTTTTGTTACTTTGTCTAATTCACACAAAAGATTCAGAATCCTAGTAACTGGGTGTAATTATATTATTTTGAATTGAGTTTTTGATTTTCATAAGTCAAAACACAAATTTCAGCCATTAGAGAATTAATTTTATTGATTTCCCTGTACACAATACTTATACAGCCGTTGTTATTTCGCAGGTGATAAAAGTGCTTTCTGCGTATAAGGCTGACATGGGCGTGGTCAGCCTGGAGGACTGCACTGCTCTACATTTCGCAGCAGCCACTGGGGATGCCAACTGCTGCAAGTTTTTGGCACAACGAGGTCAATAAATACTTTGCAATATTAATTTCAGCATCAGTATCTTCAAAATAGTTATTAAAGGTGTACTATGGAGCACTGTGTAACTTTTTAGGTGGAGGGTACACCACCTGCTTGTCTCCAGAGAGATCCTATTACTTTGCCTAGAATGTTTCACAGTATGGCACCAGACCACGTTACAGGTCAGGTATTTTCAACAATTAAACATGCAAGATGGATACCTTTAATGCTATCCTGTGAAAGATTCCAAGCAAAGCAATGGCAACTCAATGGAGACAAGCAAGTGGAAACCCCAACCTCTAGAAAAGTTACATGGTGCACCTTTAAATCATATAGATGACCTATTACAACCTATAACCCATAAAAGCTAAATCAAAGTACATGGTTAATTTGTAGAATTACAGACACATTGACTACCAACCATATATATTTGTCATATTCATTTCACCTTAAATTTTGAAGTATTTCTTTGTAGGTTGTAACCCTAAGTTGAAAAACCTTGAGGGTCTTCTTCCGCGCCAGATCGCCAAAGACCTTGGTGCCAAAGCCGCTGCAAAAGAACTGCGGAAAGCTGAAAAACTGTTTGGAAAAGGCAACAAAGCCAGCGCTGTGGGTCTGCTGTCGGACCCCTGGGCTCTGAGCCTCCACGATTGGTCCAACGTCTATGAGACTGAACTGAGACAGGCGTTTGAATCTCAGGACATTTTACCCTTTGATAGGTTCATTACAGTTTTAGAAGAAGTCCGAGCCCCTGTTGAACTCATACAACTCCACCAAGTCGTCTCAATGCACGATAAAGCCAAACTTGGATTCATCAATATAAACGACTTTATCAAAGGATCTAAGTACATCAAGAAGCCATATCTTTTGTCCACATACCTCCCCAAGAAGAAAAAAGAGAAAGGTGGGAAAGGAGGTAAAAAGAAAGCTAAGTTTGTTCTCCCAATGCCCATTTGCACCCTCACACCGGAGCTCAAACCAAGAAGACCGGATGGCGGACCACCACAGTTCATGATCGAAACGTACCGTAACTGCTCTGACATCAACAGATTTGACAAAGACCACCCGCCCATTCACCCCATAGTGAACGACTCAGGGTGGTACCTGGAAAAGCCAGATAAAGTGTTTATAAATGTGAGCTACTGTGTGAAGAGTGGAGACTTGGAGTCTCTGGACCTGGCCTTCTCTCAGGGCGTGTCTGTGAACGTTCAGGACGAATTCTACAAGACTCCACTGATGATCGCCTGCCAGAACGGGACTTATGAGATGGTCCAGTATCTGCTCAATCGAGGGTCAGTGTAGGATAGACATACACTTTTTTTTTGGCCCATAGGTTTATTAGACAGGACAGTGTAGCATGAAATGGGGGAGAAATATAAAGTTTATTCTTTTTAATATGCTTACACCTTACAATAAAAGACATATGCATTACATTTTGATTTTATGATACAACACAAAAGGTTTTTTATGACATTTGGTGGTGAAATTGCATATTGCAAATGCAGTCTCTACATACACACTTGCCTGCTTCCTGGGCAATGGGATTAATGGTTGTTGCATGGAGTAAATACCAGAGCATTTTAAATGCATTTACATTTTGCAGACTGAAAGGATTTATTCTTTAAACATTTATAAGTGAAGTTCAAGTAATGATTAGTATTGAATTAAGATCTCATTCAGTGTTAGCGTTACACATACAGTGCAGAATCACACAATACATCAGGCTATCACTGATTTTAAACAAAAGCCCCATTATGTATTACATATTAATAATTCTTTTCCTGTCAGAGCTGATGTGAATGCGTGTGACCAGTTCTTCTGGACCCCTCTGCACCATGCGGCCCACGCGGGACATGTGGACATTATTGAGCTGCTACTGAACGCTGGAGCTTCCATAGACGCCCGGGCGCTGAGCGGAGGGACCCCCCTCATGAGGGCCATCCAGAGCTCCAGACCCGCCTCAGTGGAGTACCTCATCAAAGCAGGGGCCAGCGTCATGGCAGAGAACAAGAAAGGTGCAGATAATTGTCTGTTAAAGACACTTTGATTTCAATATGTACAAAATGAAAGGCTTATAGGTTATTGAGAGAATGGGTACTTAAAGTTAAGACATACTTAATGTTACGACCCACCTTATCTAGGGACAGGGTAGTAACAAAAACCTTAACTCAATTGTCCAAACTTACTGTCAGTACTTTGATAGCATGCCATGGTTTATGTTTTTATGTCTTTCTTGCTTTTAGCTGCTCAGTGTCCACAATTATATATGTTGGTAACATATTAAAACAATGTAAGCACTCAAAATAATTTACTACAAAAGCACTAATTCAATTTCATGTAGCAGAAGTAATATGAACTTGTCTTGTCAAGGACACAACAATAGTATGTAAAAGTAGGATCAGTTGTGAAGAGTTCTTTCATATACATATTTATTATTCTACAGAACAAGACTGCCTTGATATTGCCAAAGCGTTTGCAGACATCAGAGTCATAGACCTGGTCAATGCCAAGATGGAGTCCCTTCCCAAACCAAAGGATGGCAAAAAACCCAAGGGAAAAGCCAAACCTCAAAAGTCCAAAGGAAAGGTAAAAAAGGCCAATACAAAATAATAAAGGTGTGATCTATCATCTTCATTCTGTTGTGCTGTTTCTATGCAATATTCACTCAACATTAACCTCCTGCTGTACCTGATTTTTACTGTCTTGGAAATTGTGAAAAACAGAACTAAGTTTTGCAGTGGCCCAAAGTTATTCCCCACTTACCTTATGCATTCAGAGCATCCTAATTATTCACCGTGATGAGTTTATAAGCACGTTTCACAACTTTCAGAGACCAGAGCAGAGTTTTGCCGTCACATTAATGCTAACAACAACCAGCATGCTAACACACACTTCCTGGTTATCGGACAATAAAACGGTTTACAATTAGATGCAGACAGCACGCAGCAAACATTTTGACCTTAAGATCTGCTTATACAATATATCTGCACTGGGGCAGACACGACAATTTTTTTCTCAAATGCATGGAAAAATCTGGTAAGTTTCCTGGAATCTTTGTACTAGACAGTGTATCAGCTGACCTCTCATTGACCTCTCATTTGAAACCAAGATTTGTCCGAAGCTAATCGGCCTTTGCGGCTCATGTGTCCGACCCTCTGAGCGTGTGGGAAATCTGACTTGGTAATAGGATTTAAAGCATTTCTCATTGCTGTGCCAGAAACTTTCAATCATTTATCTGAGTGATTAAAAGGTCAAACAGTGAATTAACAGGCTATTTATTAACTGACCACACACGACTTCTATCTTATAATTTAGTTTGAGGCATACTGTCAAAATGGCAGTTTAAATGACTCCATGTAGGCTAGTTAAATATTTGATGATGATTACATTTTAGCAGTGACAAAGCAGAAAAATTTTATATCCTAAGCTCCATTGCTACTAAAATGTGCTTTTTGCTGCTTGTTCTCACATAAAAGTTGTAGCAATGGATCCCAAGAGAACCTATCAAACTGAAAATTCTCATTTCAAACTTTTATCTTTTGGTTTCCTCAAAGTGATCCTGACTATATATAATTAAAAATATACTGGAGCACTATATTGAAAGCTGTCTAACAAAATAGCTTCATCCCTGGAGTACGTGTTTACAAACTTTTTAACCTGAAATCGCATGGATCAGCCAATCAATGGTGCAGTGTAGATGCTTTGACACACAGACTGAAGTTTAGATCCAGGAGAGTTAAAGGCCAGAACCAGAAGTGAAGAGAAAGACAGCCGAGGAGGATTATCTGCAGGCGAGGGAAGTAAGAGGCAGTTAACACACTACATAATCCATACAAAATAAATATTATGTATATTATAACTTTATATTTCTTAATTTGTCTTTATATATTACAGATCGATACAAAACACCATACGCTAACAAGTTATCCTTTTTTGAATCTTGTCTTGTCTATAATAAGTTTATTATCATGAATGGCTCTGTTTACATGCATACCAAAAATGTAATTGTAATCTGATTTCTTATCAGATTATTGAAATGTAAACAGCTACATCTGATATGAGTATGCTGATTTCTCTTGGGCTTGTAAACAGCAACAATCAAAATCATATTGCGTTATCTGTTTATTTCAGTATCACACTTTTACTGGCCATATAATTGTGCCCACTGTTAAATGGTCTTATTGATTACTAAGTGCTATTGTATATATCTCTTACTTTGTTTCTCACTTTGTCTGTTTGCTGCAGTTGTTTTCTCCAGAAGTGGCCGGTGCCTCCACTGCCACAGCTGAGAACATCGCTCCTCCCAAAGAACTGAATAGCGCCGTCCACCAGAACACTCTGATCACCACCGGGAAGGCCAACACTGTGGACATCACCTTTGTGCCAAAAACTGTACGTCCAATCACAGTTACTGGATGGGTTATTCATGTAATTATTATAGCTTGCTAATGTGTCATATATTCCCATGTAATGCCTTATTCCAGTAATCTGGGCGATTCCATCTTTGGTCCTGTGCTAAATGCCTTATTGGGGACCCTGAGTTTGCTAAATAAAGATATTCCCTATATTACTTATAAAGGCCCATGCCACAGTCTACAGTGCACTATGTAACTTTTCTAGTGGATGGTCTCACACATCCTTTCCATGGCCTAGGTTACATTTGCATTTATTCAATTACAGATGTTTTATTGCTTGAAAAATACATTGAAAAACATGCATTCCTAAAGTGCGTGGGCTTGTCTCTCCACAGATGCTGACATGCTTGTCTCCATGGAGATAAAGTCCATGTCTCCATCCGTAAATTATGGTATAGCATCCTCCATGGAGACAAGCAGGTGGTAGACCCTCCACTAGAAAAGTTACATAGTCCGTCTTTAAAAGTACAAAAAAAACATAACTTTAAAGAAAAATCACTGCTAGTTAGTTTGCATGTTTTGCCTCATTGAGAATGTTTTGGTAATCTGCTGTTGTAGTTGCTGTATTCTTGCACCGGTTAATAACAATGTCCCTTCATTTTGTCATTTTAAAATCCAAAATCTCGCAAGAGTGCAGAATATTAAATTTATTGAATTGCTTATGGGTTAAATAATGATCTTCTCCACCTCTTTGCCAGGTTTGGGGGCAGCCTCCCAGCACCAGTCAGCTGATGTCACAGATCGAGAAGCAGAAAAAGCCCCTGTCAGTGGAGATGGACTTTGAGGACTACTTACCCTTCAGCCAGAGCGTAAAGAGGAGGACTGTGGAACTGCCAAAAGCAACTAAGTAGAGCAGAGAGGTCAGAGAACAGAGAAAGACAACACAGACATTTGAAATTAGGACTAACAATGAAGTGTAAGCTGCAATTATCTCAAATATGTTTTCACCATTTTGTATTTTAACTGATGATCTTTTAATAGTAATGCATATTACAACATAGGATTAAAGAGAGAAAGCCAAATATGAGCTATACCTAACTTATTGACTTATGACTTGACTCATCTCTGAAGCTGTTGAAGCTGTATGGAAATATCGACAGAGGTATAGAGGATATATTGATCTTTTTTTTTAACAATAAAAAGATACCTGTGATTGAATACTGAATTTTTTAAAAACATTTTTTAGTACTAGGAAAAGTAAAAGCATCTCCATGGAGACAAGAAGGTGGCAGACCCCACACCAGAAAAGTTGCAGTGTTAATCAATACTCTCATCAGAGACTTACAAAAATCAATGAGGAAGAAAGTTTAGCAAGGACTTTTAAAATAAATACAAATACATTGTGCAAAGTGAACTAAGTAGTTTTAGAGTCATTATTAAAAATGAACTGAAATTACTAAACAATAACTAATTAGTTAATGAACAGGCGCAGGCAAACAGTAAAATTCTTGTATGAATCATCTTTTCAAATTTGCTCCTCAAATAGCCTGTAGGTTAATAATCTTTCTCTATTAGTCTTTATTTTGCATTGGAACTTGTGTCTTATTAAATTACTGGTATCTTTTGGCCCCTCTAAAACAATTGCTTAACTTTGGGATGGCATAAACAGTAATCTAGACAAATCACTCTACCCATTCCAATGAAATAATAATGCCAGCAGAAGGAGTTGTTTGTGGGGGGCAAGAGGTAATGGGGAGCGTATGGTAAGAGCAGCAGACTGGTGTAAGTGCTTGGTGCAGTTAGACAGCGATAGATGAAGCCTGCCCTGATTCTGCAGTGTCTGGACCGCAGTAACAGACTGAGAGGCTGGCAGCGGTCCACACAAAGGAGAGAGAAAGAGAGAGAGATAGAGGGAGAGAGAGACAGGGTGAGAAAGAGAGAGAGAGAGGGAGGGACACGGAAAAATTTCACAAAATTCCTGTTTCGTGTTTCCTATTGTTGAGACTGATCTGCTGCCTGAGACTGGTCTACTGCCTGAATGCAGAAATAACTGCAATGTTTTTTAACTGTTATGTTTTGACTGACTGGTCTTGATTGTGAGGCTATGGTTGTATTCTAAATTCCATAGTGTTTATAGATACACAGTGTTTTTCAAATTCTGGGGCAATTAACATTGGTGGCATGCAGACTTCTTCATGTATGTTTGAGTCCCAAGTAGGTACTACCGCAATTTTGCCCTGGTTCATTGCTGTCCTCTTGTTTGAGAGCTGGTAACCTGATATGTAGACTGGCTGGTCAGTCAACCCTCTTCAATTTGCCCTGATACATCACTAGTTCGGGTTGGGTTTATACTCTTTTATTTATAGCCCAGAATCTTGATAGTCAATTACAATTATACTAACAAAAAACATTTTTGAATGTGCAATTTCAGGTTACAAACTAAAGCATATTGCACATAAATCTATAACTGTGTGTGTAACTCCTGTATTAAACAGCCCAAGTTGTACAATGCTCAAACACGTTGTATAATTACCTCACTGCGTACTCTAAAGTAGCGCAATGATCAGCCAGCAATGTTTTCTTCAGTCAGTTGTAGTTTCACGTATTTACCAGCATGTGGCGCTGTATAGCAATTTTACAGAACATTGCTTTTACTATTTATTACTGTGATAGAACAGAAAACTTGGAGGGAGCGCTTGTGTTTCAAGCAAAGGGCTCAAAATGGCAGCCATGTGGATTTATTATTAGCTCTGTGTCCCATTTTATTCAATTGTCCCTAATCTCATTGTATTTTAGCACCATTTAATCAGTATCTTTCATGGTCTATTGAGTCCAGTGCATCTTAGGCTAAGGATAAGTAGCATATCTAGTCTACGTGAATATCATGCATACATTTAAGTGTTTTAATATTGCATAGATACACAGTCCAGGCATCCATACCACCGTCTTTACATAAAATTAGTCTCAAGGTCTATGGGGACGCCGTTATGTAATCAAATACAGGGGCAGAGGGACGTGTGGGGTAGCAGCTTGGTGGATGGAGAGAATTCAAAACACACATGGACAGCACACAGAGTAGGAGCAACCTTTGCAGCATCATTCACAATATGTACGGAAAGGGTAGAAGTGACACCCAGGCGAGGCTAGAGGACACGGGGGGAGATGTCGCTAGGTTGAGGGGGTGGAGAGTGACTCAGATGGGGAGTGGGCGTGCTGATTATGGGGGGCTTTTCTCGCACCATGAGAGGAGAGGAGAGGCAGCCTGGCGCACACAGGTTAGAGGGAGTAAACAGCACCGACGTGACGCAGTGTGGTACTCAGGGGCGTGGACTGCATCTTATATGGTCATGCAGTGCCTCGAAGCCGGGATAGAGAGGGGAGGGGTTAGGGTCCGGCGGTACTGTCTGATGGAAAGCAGCTGGACTTGAACTGTTATTGTGTTGTTTATGTAAGTGGATACTGATTGCGGTGCGTTTAAGGACATAATCGAAAGGTAGAATTTCAGAGTATGTACAGCAAACACGCACATACATATATATTTGGATACGCTGGTTCTGCTCCCCCCTCCCCTTCTGCTGAGTACTGCAGTCTACCAGCCCTCCTCCTGCACCGCTTACTCAGCACTCTCCAGATTCACTTTCAAAACAACTCACACTAGACAGACTGTATATACTGGCATCATTTAACCTTTGTCATTGTATTTTAAACAAATCCTTCACTGTCTGTATTCTAGTCTATACATAAACAGCTTTGTCAACAGTTCCCACCCTTTAGATTTTGAAACATACTGTTGATTATCCATGAAAAATGAGGGCTGTAGATAAATAGATAGACAGATAAATGGTTAGATAGACGGTAAAAATAAAATGGTTATTACTAGTAATAAAGTGCTCAGGCATTATTTGAAACCTCCTTAATATTATCTACCAGACACACCACCGGTTTGAGTATGTCTATTGCATATTTTAGAACTAAGATGGTTATAAATTTATTAATTATCTGTTGATTTGTTGATTTCATAATGCAAATTGGACCATTTTTGTTTTAGAAATATAACCATGCACAGCCAACAGTTTTTGTCTCTTAGTTTGCTTTTGCTAAACCATCATTCTCCTTCAGTCAAGTTGCAGGTTGAATTGTGACTTGGCAGATTTTACCCTGGATGCCCTTCCTGACGCAATGCAGCCGTATTTATTTGACTGGAGTGGTTACTGATGGTGAAGTGTTTTGCTCCAGAACACAACAACAGTAGAGGTGTGAGTGATATTTAATGTTTCTCTTTTCAGTATGTAAACTCAGAATCCCATCACTGACCTGAAATACATGTAATTTTGGTAATCATTCAAATACCTGTATATATGTATTTTTAAACAAGTGCGGAGCTGTTTCAAACCTCTTTTCAGTTGGACTTTTCTTGTTGAATAAGTATAAAGTAAAATAAAATAAACACCTACAGTAAATGGAACCATGTTACTGAACTAGCTGAATGCGTATAATAAAGATGAAGATAGCGTGAGGGGTTGGGCTGGATGCGTTTAGGCTTTTCTCTACTCCCTTTGAATCTGTTTGAACTTTACTTTTGATTGTGGCATATATGAATGTAACTGAATTTCAATATTTAGTGACGGAGGCAAACAATGAAACATGTCACAAACTAAAGAAACTATATGAAGATCTATTTGTGAGTTTAAAGTTAAAGTTTTTGTAGTGGCACAACTAAATGTAGATGTATGTCACTACTTGCATAGCTGTTCTTGCTACATACACTGTAGGTAAACTTTAAACTTTATTTATAGCGCTTTTGTAAAAATCACAAACTGCAGGTACACCAAATTAACAACAATAAGTCAAAAAGGGTCATAGGACTCAGTCAACCAAAAGCTTTTCTAAACAGGAATGTCTTCAGCTGTTTTTTAAAAGAATCCACAGAGCCGGCCACATGGAGAGAAAGGTACAGGGGATTACAGCATTTTGGGGCCACAGCCTGAAATGACAGGTCCCCCTGAGTTTTAAACCTGGTTTTTGGAACCACAAGCATGTTCTGACTGGAGGACTAGAGGGTGGGTTCAGAGTAAGGACTTAAAAGGTCCAGGATGTACTGGGGGCCTGCCCGTAGATTGCTTCAAAAGTAACTAAAATTTTAAAATCAGTCCTGAATTTGGAAGCCAGTGGAGGGATGATAGAACCGGAGTGATGAGGGACCGCTCTAGGGGTTTCTTTTAAAAGCCTGGCACCTGTAGGTTATTTTGGTATTTGCCACACTGGCAAATACAAAGATGTACAGGGGATTTCAGTCTAAACTTCCTAAGCAACTAAACCTGTAAATTATTTTTACAGACTCTTGTCTATTTACTTTCCATCTTATTGTACCAGAAAATCACATTTTCACACAATCTCAATCAAACATCTACCATCTTTTTTATTTTATTTATTACACTTTTCTTGGTAATCAAACATAAAGTAATATTAAATAAACACTTACAGCTAATTAAAACATGCTTTTGATTTTCTGTTTTATTTTGAGGAGCCACCGTGCCCCAGTCAGTGAGGACAGCACAGAGGGTACAGTGTGTTCTCAGTCTGAGCCCTCCTCCTATAGACCAGCCTATACGCAGCAAACATCTGTGTCTGCAGCCAATCACAGGCCAGGCCCGCACTCCGGCTCTCAATCACCTCCATTGATTATGCAAAAAGCCAAAATGTCAGAATGAAATCACTAAATCAGGCTTAAAGAAAATCCATAAGCGCTAATTTCAAGCTAAGATGGACTCCGTGATGGTCTGTGCGTTGGGTCCGTTCAGAGTACATGGAAATGCTGCATCTTCAGAAACAATAGTGGCGTTGTAGATTCTGGTTTACATGAATTATTGATGAGGGAGTCCAGTTTCACGCTAAGCTCTGCAGGGCGGCGCTATCACAGAGCCACATACAGTAAGAAGAAAGAAATCTTTACTGACAGTGACAGTAGTGGGGAGAGACAGACATGGTGCCAGTGCAGAGAACATGTGTCAGTGGTATCTGCCTTGTTGACAAAAGGGGAATTGTAAATGCTATGCAAACATAAATAACATTGTCGAGACTGAAACTATCATTTTTTATGTCCTCAGGCAAGAGAATGAACCCACTTTGCCGAATACTCCCATCATTGTGCAGTCAGGCTGTTATTATATATATCTTTATAATGTGTGCCATTGTGAGATACAGTCAAAATCACCTGCTTTTGTATCAAAGAGTTAGACTAAAACTGGCTCAGACTTAATTTATTCACTGTAAGCTAATAGTGCAATAAAACAATCTTGAAAAACACAAGTGAGACGTAATGAAATATGAATTAAATATAAAATAGCTAAATATGTGTGTACAGTATAAGCCTGAATTTGCTGAATGTCACTCCCCACTCTTCATCCCCATTTCACCTTAAATACTGCTCTGTCCAATAAAACTGTGCATGGACCAAAATAAAGGGCACAATATAAATTTTCAAGTGGGGCATCCTCCATCTCCACTTCCACCTTGTCTCTATGGTAATCGTATTACTTTGCCTGGAATGTTCCACAGAATGGCATTAAACTTATCTATCTTGCATTTGTTCAATTACAGGCGTTTGATCAAACATACCATAAAAAAAAAACTTCCACTGAGTGGACCTGTAATTTGGCATGGGCTGTCTGTGGAGTAGAGTTTAATGCCATATTGTGGAACATTCCAGGCAAAATAATAACATCTATATTGAAACGAGCAGGTGGTGGACCCTCTCACAGAAATGTTACAGAGGGCACCTTTAAAGCAGACTTATTCTTCAAAATCGACTTTTCAGATCTTTTAACCATGTTAAGTTATTTCCCCTTCTCATTTACCCTCTGAAGTTGTTTTTGGAGTGATTCGTGCATGTTTGAGCAATCTTTAATTTATCACTTATTTTCAAGACACCATATTCCGATGAACCCCCGTTTTCATCGTCCCCGGTACACGCCCACTGCTCTGTACTTACTCTGTACTTGCTCTGTACTTCTCTAATTTTATTTTCTTAATCGATGATATGCTTAGGATTCGGCAGCATTGTGTTGTCATTTTGGCATAAATGAAAAAATAATCTGCTGCTCGCTAGTGTGATCTGCAGCTTCCCATTGGTAGTCAGCGGACTTGTTTCTTTTATTAACTCGTTTTAGATGAATATTGCGATTTAAAATGTGCAAATTATAACATAATGATCCACAGGTGTCGTACATTATAACTATATAGCAGACTCAAGCACAATAAGTGTTCTTTAATTATTAATACACAGAGCATTTACTCCTGAACTGGAGCTCCTCATTTCTTATTTGACTGAAGCTTTTACAGTGAAGCATTCGGACTAGTGCTGTAATTCATCATTCATTAGCCTAGCCGCCGCGCTGCCATGGATCTCTGCAGCTTTCCGAGCCATAGATTTCAATTTGCTGCGGGCCTGGGACTTTTATGATGGGAATATTGATTTGAATTTCATAGTGAGACCAATAACGCTTGGTGGTAAACAGAAGACACGGCTTGGCTCGGGTAAACACAGTGAATCCTGGGAATGGGACCAAAAACAGATCACTGCAGACACATTGCAGCTGCAACATTAACTTTCTTCATTAAAAGGGGAGATTTAAGTAAAGTGATGACTGCAAAATCAATTGGACTTTCTATGCAACGGAATAATGCGAAATGGGGTGAAGAGTGAGGAGAGACATTCAGCGAATTAGGAATCAGTCATACAATGCTGAGGCCTAACCCCTATGCCATCATGGAACACAAAACTGGATAGATTTTTACATTTTATTGGCAATGTCTAAAGTTAAGTGAATTTGCTTTTAAAAAAAAAAAAAAAAAAATCATTGTCAAAGATGTCAGCTACTGCCCTTTTTATCTTTGAGTCTAAATTTAAGACATCATTAAATACAATTAGATAGACATTTTTAGACATTTTTATATAAACCGACTTGTTTTTGCCCAGTTGAATAGCAGCTAGAAAATGATCACACCGGGCTCTGTGTCGTTTGGTCTCCTCATCTAACCTTCTGCATCACTGTGATAAACTCTTCTACTGCCAGAGGTCCACCATAGCAGTCACACTGTAGTAACTTCATATTTAGTAGTGTCAATATTTATCCAAACTTTCCTTTGCTTTTTTCAATTGGACTTTTCAATTTTGTGTTGTTTTTTTTTTTTTTAAAGTTGTTATTTTGCACATCCATTCATTATTTTACAGTATAGTACAGTGCTTTCCCTTACAGTTGTTAATGAAGATAAAGATATTCTTGTTGCAGTATATCCACAAGTAAATTTTATTATCTGTGTACTATCTTTGCAATACAACCTCTGTTTTTGTTTACACAGCTCACCTCTTATTATGTTATTATCCAGTGCTCTGTTGGTTGATTTTTCACAAACTGACATATGCTTTGAGTGACTCATGTGAAAGTGATGCAGACTGAAAACGCTGTAGAAAAGATGTGATGCACAGTGAGACAGCAGTGTGCTCTGTGCCAGTAAAGTTTGTTTGTGTGGATTTGGCTGAGTGTTCTGCTGCAGTACCTCTCCCTCCCCTAAACCTCTCTCCCTCTCTCTCTCTGTCTCTCACTGCCCCCCTTTATTTCCCTCCTCCCTCCCTCCCTTTCTCTCATTTTCTTCTTTTCTGTCTTGCTGTTTTTGTTTCTGTCACTTATCCCTTCTCTTTCATTCACTTTCTACCTCCCGCTCTCGCTCTCCCGCTCTCCCTCTCTCTTTCATTCCCCTACTCTTTCTCCCTCCCACTCTTTCTCTCTTTCTCCCGGTCTCCCCTCCTTCTCTCCATCTACCCCCTATTTTGCTCTTTCCTCCTCCTTCCTTCTCTCTCTTTTTCTCTGTCCCTCTCCCATCTCTCTCTTTCCCCGTCTCTTTCTCTCCCTCTCCCAGCCTCTTGCTTCTTTTCTCTTACGCCCTTTCTCTTCTTCTCCTCCATCTTCCATCTCTCTTTCTCCCTCTCTTTCTCCCTCCCGTCCTCTCTCTCCTCTGTCTCTCCCCTCCCTCCCTGTCCTTCTTTGCTCCCCCCTCTCCCTCTTTCCCCCTTTCCCCCTTCCTTCTTCTTCTCTCTCTCTCCCTGTCTGCCACAGTGTCTTCTGTTGATTAAGGTCTCCTCAGAGGCCCATCACTCAGCTCTACACAGATTCTTATGCAACCAGGAGATTTTAATCAAACTTCAAGCTGCAAACGCACTCATAAATAATGAACGCTACATTCTGATAAGAACATAAATAATACAAGCTGGAAGTTATGTAAAAGGCCAGAGCCACCAAGTCAGGGCAACTTTCAGAAATCCACTTACCACTTATGCTCCACTGATAACACGATATAAAAAAAACCCCAAAAAAACAAATCTAACGCTGGCTATAAATAGTTCATTAAAGTTTGCATGTGTGATGTTGAACAAAAAGCAGAACTTACTTGCTGGATTTATCAGGAAGTTGCCAAAACAAACCAATATTATTATCAATGGCAGCACTTTTATAACAGACTTTTATAACAAAGGCAGCGGCATTTTTAAATCAAATTGTCAAAAAATGTAAAATGTTCATTAATAACACACTTCATTTTTAAAAATATCTCTTTGATCACCAGATTTCAACCTTTATTTGATTAAAGGGCCCATATTACTCTATTTTCTGATCTATGTTGTTTCCTCATTAAAAACATTCACACGTTTAACACACAAACCCTGCATATTTAGGCTGAGTTCTTCTCTCAAACAGAAAACACTCTGTTCCACCTTGTGATGTCATGTGGTAATACAGGAAGTGATCCAATGTGTTTTTAAACTGCATACACCTTCACTAGAGTCATATGGATGATTTCAGCCCTGGAATTGCCCATCTCTACTGAACTAAAGGTAAAAGGTAGCTGTTAATTTGAAAACTACCGCTTCATGACATCACAAGGTGGAACAGAGCATTTTGAGTTTTGGGGATGTAGACAGACTAATAATAAAGGATTATTCAAACGTGTGAGTGAAAGAAAACACAACTGTTTTTGATGAATTAATAATAAGGATTATTCAAACGTGTGAGTGAAAGAAAACACAACTGTTTTTGATGAAGTAACAACATTCTAACATGTCTTAAAGCTCACAAGAGTCAATTTTGTGTCATATAGGACCTTTAAAAACTGCTTAAAAAATCTCAAGCAACAACAGAAATAATTGTTTGAGTTGTCGACTAATTAAAAAGTAATTGCTGACTGGTCAACTACAATAATGGTTAGTTGCAGCCCTACAGTTCTCTCAGTGTTTCTTAGATATTAGATACGAAACAGCAAGTGCCTATTAAAATGGGGACACTGTAGTTAGTAGGAGTCAGTCTTGTTGCTGTAATAACTAGTGAGAAATCCAAAGTGAGCAGAGCAGAACCTGAGCAGTGATTATCTCTCCCATCATCCCCCTCTCCTCCTCCTCTCCTCCTCTCCTCGTCCCTCCACACGCACGCTCACTGTATTATAATGAGACTGCAGCTTGTGCCAGGAGAAAACAATGAAACAACACTAAATATTCATGCACTGCTCCTGATCTCATCCACTGTAAAGTTGCACAGACAGGCTGCAGGTGCACACGTCAGTTTGGATATATATGTTAAGAAGGACATTTTATAAAAACTGCACCTTAATTAGCCTTAAAGGTGCACTGTGTCACTTTTCTGGTGAAGGCTCTGTCATCATGAGGTCTGTGGAAATGCATCCCCGCTCACAATAAGAATGGATGTTTTTCAAGGTATTTCTGTAATAAAAACAACTGTATTGAAAAATTATACTTACACTACAGTTATAATGGAACAAGCAGACCCTCCACCAGAAAAGTTACATAGTGCACCTTTAACAGACTTTAACAGACTTTGTTCATGCTTTCTAAAGACCTTAAAATGACCCTTGGTACTTTGTATTGTGCTTATCTCTCTTGTCTTCCATAGGGGAACACTCTACATTGACTCATCCTTCAAAAGCGTTGGGGCCTGTCTGGAGCAGTGGGTGACTGCAGTGCAGCACCTGGGACGTATCTCCGGATCTTGAACTATGCTTGGTCAGAACTACTGGCACGAGAATTAGCCAAATTTGCCTGCATTTAAAAAACATTCTATTTAACCTTTAACCAAGAATGTCCCAATTCATAAATCTTTTCTAAGGGACTCAAGAGGCATCATCTGTACAAGCAAAAAACATCTAATATAAAACTGAAACAGACTATATGAATATCTGTAGTGCATAGTGCATCAGTCATGTGGTAACTGTTTTCTTTCTATGTAAACAGATAAAACACGTGCAAATGCAAAGTTATTATGCAAGAGCGACGTTATAACTGGCACAGTAATAACAGAAGCTAATGGACGTGTTGGCGGAAGATGGAGCTGATTTTTGGGAAGTGCCTGTCGAACAAAAGGGGTGTTTCCCAAAGTGAAAGAGCACTGCAGTGAGTTTAGTGCTGCTGCGCCACACAATCGATGAGAGGAGGGGAGAGGAGGGAGAGAAGGAGGGAGGGGAGAGAGGGACGGAGGAGAGGAGACAAGGAGAGAGGGAGAGAGAGAAGGAGGGAGGGGAGAGAGGGA
>KN470228.1:0-26463 GCA_000787095.1 Periophthalmodon schlosseri
AGCTGTGGATTTGCCTATAGAAGTTCCTGGAACTGGAAATATGTAGTATTTAAACAAATTTCCAGCAGTTTGCAGATTTGGTCCAGTGTCAGTTTAGTTCTTTCTTTTAGCTTAGTATCCTGCAGTAACCTCCTCTTTGCTCCCTCCACTGCTACTAATGTGGGGATACAAGTAAAAAGACGGGTCACATCAAATGAAACCATGGTCTCATTGGAGATGCTTGATCTTGCTCACAAATTCTGCTGTGTTCTCAAAATGGTGCTCCGTGTTGCCAACCAGAGGAGCCAGGATGGTCTTCAGATGTTTGGCCACATTGTATGTGATGGAATCAATGATACATACAATGGGTGTGAGGGGTACCAGAGGAGCTGAAAGAGAGCTCCTCTGGACCCCAGTCCGCCGTACAACTCCATCTCAAAGCCACTAACCACTCCTTTGAAGATAGTGAGATTGAGATCTTAACCAGATAAAAGAAATGATTTGAGAGGGGAGTTAAAGAAGCTATTTTTGTTAGGAAAGACAATCCTTCCTTAAACAGAAATGGGGGCCTGAGACATAATCTCTCACAGATCTATGATTCCATCCTCAGACCAAAAGCAAACAAAAAGAAATAAAGAGAACAATAGGAGAGTCATTACAGGTTGAATAGAGTCATTAAGGCTGAAACTGGAGACAATAGCTGTTTACAGTTTCAGTGTAGTTAGCCCCTCCCTTCAGATAGATATAAGGTTTCGATACTAGTTTTAGTATTGATTAGTATCTGATTTTTGACAACTCTACCACATAGCCAGTCGTTGTTAAGTTGGGTTCACTTCAGGGTAGGAAGACTAACCTTGAGGCATAAACCCATTATGAGTCTGACACACCACCATGAGAGAGTAGCCACAGGAGGTACAAGACACCAGCCCATTTCTGCTCATAAAGAAGAACAGGGGGTACTACGCTCTCTCCAGCTGGCACTTTAACACAATCATTTATTTAATGGAATAGTTTGGACCCGAGAATGTCATTTTTATTGGACTATTCTAAATGTGCCGGTGAGGAGACACAGATAGGCGCGTACCCTTTTTCTCCCTATGTCGGCAGATTCCTCATATACTGTCTCCCTGTATTATTCAAAGGAAGTATCTAATATTCATACCTAAATGAAAGCTGTTCCATAATGTAGTGTGAAAGAGGCAGGAAGTGGCACTGCAGGTCAAGAGCTGGGCTGTGTGTGCCGAGGTGTGGGTGGAAAGCATGTTATCTTACATTCAATTTGTATCAGAAATGTCTGTCTTATTTGAATTGTGTAGGACTGTAGTCAGCTCATGAAATTCTTCCTCGACGAAAGTGATGTTCTGCTGATTATTTAGTCAACTAAAAAAGGGGGCGTGGTCAAAACTCTCAAAAACTTACGTATTACTATGTAGACTAGAGTAGTACAAAAGCACGGGCATTCGTGCAAAAATAACTATTTTGCAGAAAAAAATCGAAAACAAAGCATTTATATGAACACGAAATTTGTGAATCGTGGGGTGAATCTACCTTTTATACATATAGATACCAAAAGATACCAACTCTTCAGCTCACTCACTCACTAACTTGTCCCATGTAAATCCTTCTAATCTAAATAAAATAATTATTCAATCAATACAAGTTTCTGTCAACTAAGACGCTATCGTCTGATTAATTGACTAAACGACTAAAGGCATACAGCCCTACAATTGCGGTTTTCAAATAGTGGTGCAGGAACCAATGCTGGTACGCAGGCTCCTTCTGGTGGTGATATGTGGGATCTCTTCTGCTGTTCTAGTTTATAGAATTATAGCTCTGGTTTAGATCTGGTGGTACCTGGAAAGTCAAATATTTTCCAGGGTGGTAATTGGTGTGTCTGAGAGTCACTGATCTTGCCGTTTTATATTTGGTTTATAATATGTATTACTGCAATGAAACTAGGCAAAGGAGAAAGGAGAAAGTTTTGCATCCACACACTCATCTGTTGGATGCAGTGGCAGAGTGAATCCACTGGTCCATATTCACCTGCTGCCAGTGAGACATAGATCTGAGTGTCATCTGCATAGTTGTGGTAGGACACATTATTGATGCGTATTAACTGGCCTAATGGCAGAATGTAGAGACTGAACAACAGGGGTCCCAGGATTGACCCCTGGGGCACCCTACAGGTCAGGGACATTTTATCTGAGACACATTTTCCAATTTCAACGAAGTACTCCCTGATCTGAGACAATTTTCCAATTTCAACGAAGTACTCCCTGTTTACTAGATAGGACTTGAACCAGATTAGTGCCGTACCAGAGATGCCCTCCCAGTCGTCTAGTCTCTGTAAGAGGTTCCCATGATCGACAGTGTCAAAGGCAGCACTCAGATCTAACAGGATCAAGACTACCATTAAATGTTTTTGTATATAATAATAAATGTAATAGTAATTGTATGTTACATATTTGTCTTAAATCAAAAAGGACCAACAGAAAACATAGGGATACATGCTGCCATGTTTTTGATTTATTCAAAATCTGCATCAGTAAATTCCAGAGGAGTCCGTGTGAGTGCAGACATGGCAGACAGGCAGCTGAGGTCACATGATGTATAGTACAGTGCAGTCCCAACATGGTGTTTCATTTCTGGGTCATATTCTCACAGTCTTCCACACGCCCCAGTGATTTAATCAGCTCTCCTCCGCCTCCTCATCATCTGGCTCTGTCCATCCTGTCTTTGTAAATCCCCCATATTACGTTTTCTGTGGTGTTATGGTTTAATTATATTTTTTTTTTTTTTTTTTTTTTTTTTTTTCACTTCTAAAGAAACACCCTTTTACACCAGTTCATCGGGCTTAATATAATAGTACTCCACCCTGCATTACATCACACGCCATGCAGTCTCACGATGCCAACTGTAGCAAATGGAAACCAGAGCTTTGTTTAAAAGTAAAGTTTGAGAGTCTTCACTAACTGACAATAAATATTTCTATATCAACAGATCATCATAAACAACTTTCATGAAAAAAGTCATTGCACAACAATTATTGACAGTAGCTCATTTGGTAGAGTTGTAAGGTTGGTGGTTCAAATCTCACTCTTGACATAAATATCATTGGTTGAGCGGTCAGATCCATTGACTCACAGGTTGGCGGTGCGATGCCAGCTCCCACAGATGAATGCTGTCGTTCTGTCCTAGGGCAAGACACTTAACCCCCCCTCTCCCTCAGTGTCTGTGTGGGAAGCCTGCCCTATGACTAACACACGACTAGATTGAAAACACACATCTCTTTTGACACCTCTTTCCCATCTGCACTTAAAGGAACAGCACTGGAGGAAAAAGAGAAGAAATGACAAACGACATATATATAAATGTCTAGATATATGGGACAGACAGTGGGGACATATTGACTTTTTGAATAAAAGGTAGTTTGATATGTTGGCCCCTGTCTTTTAAGGTTTCATTTCCTGGTCTCGTCTAGCGGTATAGGGCGCTGATTTTAGCTGATAAGATCGTCATAGGAACCATCACGGGATGAGTGATGCTACAGAAAAAGGTGGAGCCAATAAAAAAGCGATAATGGAAGTCTATATAAGAAAAGGAAAGTATGGAGTGGTGAAAAGGAAAGGATCGTGTGGTATTATCTTAGAATGAGGTCAGGTGGTCTCGTGGTTTCATTTAAAGGTGCAGTACCCGATTTTTACTCTCTTAAATACGTGAAAAAACAGAATTAGTTTAATTTAAATAGTGTGCGACGGTCCAAATGTATTTTCCTGAGGCATTCCTAGCTTCCTAATTATTCACCGCATTAAGTTTATAAGCGCGTTACACAACTTTTAGAGGCCAGAGCGGAGTTTTACGTCAGAGTAATGCTAACAACAACTAGCATGCTAACAGCTACAGCTATAAACTCTATAACTGGATGCAGACAGAACACAGTGATCTCATATTGACCCTAAGAAAAAAAAAAGGTATACCACCTTTAAGCCTAATTTGTAAAACGCGGCACGTCAACATGTCCTACCTCTTATAACCAATCACACATCTTTTATCAATCAGTTTTTTGTTATGTTTTTATTGTATTTATATGTTTTATCTTATTTTATCTTGTTCAGTGTCCTTGGGTGCTTTGAAAGGCGCTTATAAATAAAATGCATTATTATTATTATTATTATGTCAACATGAATGTAAGTGTTGGTATGTGAGTTGTTAGTTGCAAAGCTGCTGACAACCACAGAAACAGCCTTGTACCAATGACTGTTTCAAACAAATGGTGCATTCTCTTCCTCATTGACCTTCCCTCACTCGTCTTTATAACCCTATATTTAATCCCAATCACTATTTTACAAAATGTGCCCATCTGTCTTTGTTGTCGATGAAGGCCGCATTGTCCTTTGTTAAGGAGTAGTTAGAGACGGGCGGCTGTCTACACTGACCAGAGCAGTATGTGGATTGAAGGAAAAAAACTGATATAAAAATGTTTTTCTAGGATACTACCACATATATTTTGAATGCTGAATGACTTAAGGGTGCAATTGTTTCACAGTACTTAAATGATACCTAGTTTATGGGATCAAGACCTGCAGTACCAGGCAAAAGTTATATATATTTATATATGTGTGTGTGTGTGATCTGAATGGTGCTGCAGCAGGACTATCTATTAACTAACATATAAAAAAAAAAAAATCAGTATTTGCAATTAATTTTGGGGGGCTCGTTTAAGATTCAGCAGTACAAAAATGGGGGCTCGCACACATACACAATGCCATAAAACTAGCTACTTATATACTGAGCAATCCTTTATAAACAGATATTCTAAATATGTTAAATATGTATTTTTTTGTTTTTTTTGTTTTTTTTTTTGGCAGAAAAGAACAAAACAAAATTGAATTCAGGCCAATGTACACAAGTTTCTATTCACTGTCATTAATTCAGTTTTCTTCTGCTCTTTTATATTGTGTTGGCACTCAAATTTAGGGGCTCGTCCAACAGTCAGTTTTACAAAAATGGGGGCTCATCCAACTTTCTAGCTTAGGTGCATTTCAATTTCAAACTTCAAACTAAAGCTGTAGCCCCTATAATAACATGGCATCTGGCTCTACGTCACGTATAACTGAAGCCAGACAAACAGCTCTGTGACGCTCTGTATCTGGGAGCTCATCAGTGACTCACACAAAGGATCTCCCTGGAGCCTGGTGATTGTGAAGAGCCGTAATTACGTGACCTCTCCTCACCTGATTACTAATGCATAGCTCCACTGTTTTCAGTGGTGGCCGGTAGTTGACTCTTGGCCTACAGCTCCAAGAAAAATCGAGCTGTAATCACACCTAGGCCTGTCACAATAACAGACTCTCAAGTGTGATAGATAGCTCAAGTACAGACGATAAACGATAATGTTAAAACTAAGGTCTTGTGATGCATTTTTACTCTTAAAAACGTGAAAAACATTAGTTCATTTACGACGTTCCCAATGTATTTTCCCGAGGCATTCCTAGCTTCCTAACTATTTGCCGCATTGATTTTATAAGCGTGTTTCACAACTTTCAGAGGCCAGAGTGGAGTTTTGCAGTCACAGTAATGGTAACAACAACTAGCATGCTAACAGCTATAAACTCTACAATTAGCGTAAACAATAATATTGAAACTAGTCACTGACACAACAGCCATTAAGCAAGATCTTCCTAAAAACACTTCTAAATGTATAATATTGTTGAGACACTAGGCCTGTCAGGACAATTACTATATCCACTTCAGTACACGGCAGCTGGAACTATACTTTTTGAGGATCAGTATTTATTGTGGTACTTTTTTCTTGCACTAGAGGGGAAAGTTTGGTTAATTTTTTGTACCACAATGAGATTTGAGCTGCTGTTGTGTTGGATTATGAACTTCTATGGCTCATTATAGAGACAAACTAACTACTTAAGTGTTGCATTCTGTTTTTCTGTTTATTTTACTGCAATTCACAATATTGTACGTTAAGAATACTTTTTGGGGGATCATTCTGCTTTATGGTTTGGTTTCAACATTATCCTTTATCGTCTACATTTATTTCAACAATATATTGCACTTTAAAATGTGTTATCAGGACAAGCCTGTGAGATACGATATCAAAATAGCTAAATGAATAGAAGTAATTTACTCAACCCTTCACAGCTCATATCTTATTGTAGTACAGAAAAAATAGCAAAGTTGCCTGTTAGTTAGTTAGAGTGACAAGACATTCCTATTTACCCGGTACAGTCCCAGTTTTGAGCCCTGTGTCCCCTGTACCAGCAGATTTATCCAAAACCAGTGATTTGTACCAGTTTTAAACAGGAAATATCTCAGGTGTCCCTATTTTTGACCAATTTGATCCCTGCCAACAGTAAAAAGCGGCATAAATTGTAATTTGTTTAGCCAAAATACAGAAAACTGCTTGAAAATTACCATAAAGCAAAAAACACACCTACAGAAGTCCCCTGAGATTATATATATAGAGCCCGCTCTCGACATAAACATCATTGGTTGAGTAGCCAAATCCACTGACCCACAGGTTGGCGGTGCGATTCCAGCTCCCACAGATGAATGCTGTCGATGTATCCTCGGGCAAGACACTTAACCCACCTTGCCCCCACTGTCTGCGTACACTGGTGTATGAATGTGTGAGTGGTTTCTTGATGTAAAGCAAAGCACTTTGAATGCCTTGAAGGTGGAAAAGCGCTATATAAAAATGTGAACATTTACCATTTATCATATACTGACTCACAAGTCGAGAATGGACAAATTTACGCGCTCATTTCAGTTTCATTTATACCATCCATCCCAACCCGGGTGTGTCCCAGTTTTTAATTTTGAACACACACACACACACACACACAAATAAAATAAAATAAAATACAGTTCCATTTATTGAGTGATGGATATAGTAACTAGAGGCAGTAAAAGTAACAACAGAATTTCAATCCAATATGGCTGACTTCCCGTTCATCATAGGGCAGTGCTCCAGTTCAACTTTAGGCTTGTCTCATGGAGCTCTGTCACTGTTCTGAATTTCATGAGCCTACTCCAGAATTTTCCTGTTCCCACTCCCAATGGGGTCCAGTTGGGTCCCAGTGGGGTTGCGCTGTTGAATTGGTAAGACATTGTCGTGATGCCCATTTTATCAAGTATTTTTGCCGGTGGGTTGATCAAAAAACTAAACTAAAATAAATAATAATAAGGAGAAACCGATCAGGATCAATACCCGTCACCAGTTACTCCGTTACTGGCTCGGGCTAATTACTGTGACAGGCCTAATCAGACCCATGTTGACTATTAATAGAGGAATAATAACGGCATCAGAAGGCAGAAGTGCGAGAAATACTTTTATCAAAAACAACCAGCTGATAGTTGAACAAAAACACAACAACCATGAGAATAAATTATTAAAGGAAAGCATACAGTTTTGTCGTGAATATCTTTCTCCTGGACACAGCACAAGCGGCGAGAACACGTTTTGATCTGACAAGCATCACAACTTTTCTGCAAAATAACTGATCAAAGCCAACACTTTCAAAGGACTTGGAGGGGTTTGACGCTCTGCTGGATCCCGTTAAAAAGCAGGCTACAGGTTTAAATGAGCTGAAATGTATGCGGATGTAAGAAACAGAATAGTTATGAGGATAAAGGGGAGTGTCACTTTGGGGCACACAGCAATGGAATGTGCTGATAACAGTAGCAACACAGGAAGGAGAAGTAATTCAACAATATGGTGGAAAAATGCTTCAAGAATGTCATACACTGACCTAGTTAAATAAAGTTATGGTTTACAAATCCTATTACTGTAATTCAGTGGTGGAACGTAATGAAGTAAAAGTAATATAGTGCTATACTGAAGTACTAATTTTAGATATCTTTACATTTTAAAGTGGATACTTTTTACTTTTACTTCACTACATTTGA
The DNA here is from genome assembly GCA_000787095.1 of Periophthalmodon schlosseri. Taxonomy (NCBI): domain Eukaryota; kingdom Metazoa; phylum Chordata; class Actinopteri; order Gobiiformes; family Gobiidae; genus Periophthalmodon; species Periophthalmodon schlosseri. Next base: position 7,903 of record KN470228.1, read on the forward strand.
GAGCAGGTATCTGTACTTTCTACTTCACTACATTTTGGAACTGGACTGAAAAGTTAAAGTATTTTCCAGACCTGCTGAAGGGGCTGAGGGGTTTATTTTTAACATAATTTGAGCAAATAAAATATACAAATAAAAACAGGGAAACACGATCGATTCAGCTGTTTCTGTTGAACAAAAATTCAGCACAAATCTGTATCAAAATCACTACATTTGAAGCTTTATTAGATCTCAAAATCTACGTGAAATATTTTTAAAGGGGTACTTTAATACTTTTACTTAAGTCGATTTTTTCATGTGATACTTTTACTTTTACTTGAGTATTTTTTGCTCCAGTATCTGTACTTTTACTTCCACCACTGCTGTAATTACTTTGCAATCATCAACACTTTATCATTTCTAATACTAATACACAACAAAACCTTTCCAGCTGATTGTGTTACATTTTACTATACACATTGATAACACATTTGAAATAGTGTAGTAACACAGATCATGTATTTTGCAGTACTGTTTCCATATCTTAAAGGGCCCATATGACACTATTCTCTGATCTATGTTATACTGTTGTTTCCTCATCACAAACAGACCCAGAGTTGTGTTTTGTTTCATTCACACGTTTAACACAGAAACCCTGCATATATATATAGCCCGAGTTCTTCTCTCAAACCAAAAACACTCTGTTCCACCTTGTGATGTCATGTGGTAATACAGAAAGTGTGTCACTGTGTTTTTAAACTCCATACACCTTCACTAGAATCATTTGGATGATTTCAGCCCAAGAATTTCCAATCTCTACTGAACTGAACCTTTATGTAAAGCATTTTGAGTGCTTTGGAAAAGTGCCATAAACAGACCCAAGTTGTGTTTTGTTTCATTCACACGTTTAACACAGAAACCCTGCATATATATATAGCCCGAGTTCTTCTCTCAAACCAAAAACACTCTGTTCCACCTTGTGATGTCATGTGGTAATACAGAAAGTGTGTCACTGTGTTTTTAAACTCCATACACCTTCACTAGAATCATTTGGATGATTTCAGCCCAAGAATTTCCAATCTCTACTGAACTGAACCTTTATGTAAAGCATTTTGAGTGCTTTGGAAAAGTGCCATATAAAAATGGGACCATTTACCATAAACTGATCCACAAGTCTTACTTTTGAAAATCTGGTCACCCTACCATTAGTACAAAGAAAAGTATTGCACACGCACAAACACACACACACACGCACACACACACACTGGAATTTCCCATCTCTATTGAACTGAAGGTAAAAAGTAGCTGTTAACTTGAAAACTACTGCTTCAAGACATCACAAAGTGGAATAGAGCATTTTGAACTTTGGAGATGTAGACAGACTAATAATAAAGAGAGTTTACGTGTGTGAATGAAACAAAACACAGCTCCAGTTTGTTTTTGAGGAGGTAACAACATTATAACATGGCAATATAGTTACTGTACGGCAATGCAATGTGCTACCATTTATTTTTGAATTGTTTAGACCGCACAGAATATGAACATTAGTGGAATTCTTATTCTTTTAAACATACAGTTCTTTACTGAGTTTTGCTGCTAAAATATGAAATAAAGTAGGTTTGTAGTCCCTAAAGAACTTATTTGCTGTCAAGATCGGAAGCTCCATGCTAAATAATACAACCCTAATGATGACAGCGGCGCCCACGGCAACTTAGCCTACTGACTATTTTGAAACTTGGTCTGTTTAAAGTATTTTTCATGATATAGATGAAAAATGCAGTATTGGCACAATGGCATGAGAATGTCAGAACCTGAGCTTATGTGAAGGTGGTGTGTACAGCTGTTGGATACGGCCCACGACGTACAGTACCCACATGCACCACTGCATTTCAGTGTGACCAAAGAATCATCTCTGTTCAGAATCTCCAATCTCAAAGGTCTCTGGAACAAAAGCTTCCATTTTTCACTGTAGCATCTGTTTTATGTAGGAGGACACATGGGGAGGTGAGGATAGAGAGAAGAAATATGGTAGGTCGTATTTCTTATAGCCTGGTCATGTGCATGAAGATTTAAGGGGCTGTATTGTTGCTTTTATGTAATAAGGTAACATTTGTTTTGCCTCAGTACATTAATCCATATAAGAAATAGCACAAAATAATAAAAAAAAGACTGCCGTGGGCTGTGTGCATCCAATTAAAGCACTTTTATCATCTGTGAACCAGGAAGTGCGCTGTTGCCATGCTAGTCCAATGAGGTTCATGAGGTCTTCCGTCAATCTATTTTAATAGATTATTTTTTCGGAAACAGCGAAGGCATGCGCACGAGTAACAAAACACAAAGCAGAACAGGAGCAACTCAAATCCATTTCTGACCACTGCAAAAGAGAGAAGCACATTATGGACTGGGACAGAGCAAACGTCATAGGGACAGAGGACAACAAACATCGTCGCTGGATTAAGGAGGTAAGTGAAATAGGGAAATGTGCCCACAGGACTTTAAACCGGGACGAGCGGACTTTTTTACTCTCACACACCTGGGATACTGTCCTGAATAAGTCGGACTGCAGATGGCGCTGTCGTCCTGCCTCCACCGGTAGGAAAACAGCACCAAAACCTAAAACTAAACTAAACCCTTGTCTGGAAAAAGAATCTATTAAAATAAATGTTAGCATGGTAGTTGTTGTTAGCATTACTGTGATGTGCTTTAACTTGTCGCAGTGACAAATTAGTAAGCTAGAAATGCAATAAGAAAGTGAGGAATAACTTTGGACTGGTGCAAGCGAGTTCTGGTTTTCATGTTTTTATGTGACAGTGAAAATCATGTAGACCTACAGTGACTTTAAGAGTAGATGTAGTTGTTGTTGCTAACTCAAACTGACTCCTACATCCCTGAATACAAAAGCTAACTGTATTTTTGAGTTTACTTTTGTGCAATTATTTGAAGTAATTTTTACGTTGTTATGTTGGAAGTTGGCAGCAAAAATGAATGGATAAGGGCTGTTACCAAGGCTACTTACTGACTTCTAAAAGAACATTTTGTCCTGGTTATGGCTATTATCCCTGAGAGTGCTGGACCTATCCACATGGAACAAAAGTGGCAGGCTTGATATCTTCTCTTACTCCATGTTGTCAGTTGAAATTACTTTAAACCAACAATTAAAATGCCAATCCCTAACAAAAAACACTTCAAGATTTCTAGATTTTCAAAAACAGGGATACTAAAACATCTCAAAGCTCTGCCCCTTGCTTGTCCTCATGTATATGTTACTACTTTATCTGGAATGTTCCACAGTAAGACTTTAACTTTATCTCCATGCAGATGACGCCAAGGGCCAAGTTACAGATTATTTTATCAAGGTACTTTTGAGCCATAAAAACAACTGTAATCGAAAAAAAAATGGCAAGATACGTTTAATGCCATACTGTGAAACATTCCAGGCAAAGCATTAACATCTCCATGGAGACAAGCAGGTTACGGAGCCCCCACTAGAAAAGTTACATAATGTTTATATTTTTCTCCGTGTTAAATTTTTTTTCTAGCTTGAGACTTGCCCTTTATCTCACATTCGCATTACTGCCATAAACCCGGAGTCATTACTTTAAAAAGCAGATGTAATCTTTATCCTGATGTATTTATTGCTCCCTCTTGTGTCATTTCCCACCTCTCCAGCGTGCTAGCAGAATTCCCGTTAGCCTGGAATGCCTGGAACGCTAAGAGCCCTAAGTAAAAAGGCACGGCGGTTTTATCTGACATGTGCTTTGATGTATTAGAGAGTGAGAGGGGAGTTGGCCAAAAACTAACACAGGAGCTGAGAGACAAAAGGCTGGAGACGGGAAGAGAGAGTGCACAGGGACAGACTGGTCTTTCCTCCATCTTTGTTTTGTCCACATTCCAAAGTCTGTGTGAGTCCTTTTTTTAAATGGTGTCAATGTAAAGACCATAGAGTTGTATTATTAAAGGTGCTGTACCTGATTTTTACCGTCTTAAAAATGTGAAAACAGAACTAGTTCATTTTTGCAGTGGTTCAAAGTTATTCCTCACTTTCTTTATGCATAACAAGCGTCCTAATTATTCACCACGATGAGTTTATAAACGCTTTTAATGACTTTCAGAGGCTAGAGCAGAGTTTTGCTGTCACGGTAATGCTAACAACTAGCATGCTGGAATAAAATGCTTTATAATTAGATGCAGACAGTCCACAGCAGGCATATTTTGACCTCAAGAGCTGCTTCTACAATATATCTGAGCAAAATTTGTCTTGCCCCAGTACAAATACAAGGGAAAAAATGGTCTTCTTGCCTACCTCTCGTGCCTTTTCTGTTTTTGCTTTTAATTGCATTTAAAACTGTATATTTTTCTTTGGCATTCAAGAATGAGTTGTTGATGTACAGATAATGATTTTTTGCTGTTTTTTACATTTTGGTCAACCTTTTTCTTAATTTAAAAATAAACATGGATTGGAAAGAAGTGGAGGCTGAGCAGGAGTTAGTTGAGTTGAATATGTTGAGGTTGATATCCACAGAAAGATGGGTAATAATTGGAATCAGAGAAACAGGGGACAACAGGAGATGTTACATGTTTTGGAGACCAGATTGAGATGGTTTGGAGATAATGAAGGATAGTGGACACATCGGCAGAATGACATTTTCCACATAATTCTATTAAAATCTAACTTCCAATTTTAATTATGTGTGAAAATTATTTGAATCTCTGGCTGCTGAATAAAGGAAAGTTGACGATGAGTTGATGCCAAAACAACATGGCTGTAGCTTAAAAGTTGTGGTTGGTTAGAAATCCTCTTGGTCCTCTTGCAGCTTCTGGTTTGCTTGTTATACTGCTGTTCCATAGTCTGTAGTATTATACATGAGGAGGGGTGTGAACAGTTCGTCAGCGGGGGGGCTGATATGGACATGAGCACTCGCACTGTTCATGATGCGTGAGGAAGATCTCCCCGATGACCCAGCGCACCCTCGACCGGTGGTGGCGCTGGGAGGACATGTCTGGGGAGTATTTCAGCACCTGCAAAACACATCAGAAATCTGTTTAAACAAGGGCTGGGCAATATGGCTAAATATGTAGCACACTTTTGTTCCTCATGGTGATTTGTCTTTGTGATTTGATTTTACTTGCTGCTGTCTAGGGATCTCAACATTAACTGGTTTTCCTATTGCGGTGAATATTTATGGCCACGCTAGGTTAATCGTGCGGGTTTTAGAACTTGAGATATACCGCAGAAACGTCTCTCAAGGCTGTGTGTGTCCGTGTGTGTGTTCGTGTGTGTGCCTGTGTGTGTATGTGGAGCCCAGCCACGCATGTCACATCGTCTGTAAACCAGGAATTAACTTCTGTATAGAGTTAAATGCATTCTGGGGACACCTGTTATGCGTAAACTTCATTAAAACAGTTGTTGTATCGGTTTTTAAGTCATCGTGTATCGCCTGAGTTGCTCTTGATCGCTCCACACACTGCAGCAAGGAGGGGTGGGGCCTTCACTGAGAGTGTGCTGAGACACACACACACAAACACACACACACACTCGCATACATGCATCACGCACACACACAGAGGAGACTTATGTGAGACTGCAGTGAGACAGAGGAGAGGCGAACAGGATATTAGCGCTACCTTGAATCACTTTAGCTCTGTGGTTTGTTTTGCTGTCTTGTTGTTAGCAGAGAGAAAAAAGTGAATGTGCTAACTTCAGACAGACGTGTTTGCATTAAAGGACCAGAGCCCAATAATTGCAAATGGAATTTAATCAGTTTCAGAAGCTATGTATTTCTTGATTTTGCCTTGTTTTTAAGTTTAACGCTTGAACAATGAAATACAACGATTAGGTGTACATCATAAGGAGGCTTAATATTTGAATGTGATTATAAACTCAACTATCAGCACCGCCACGCCAGCCCTCTGGGCGTTTTTTCTTTCTTTTTTTTTGTATAATTGTGAATAATTGTAAAATTGCAATATTTTTCCTCACAATAATCGTAATTGATATTAAAAAAAATGATATTTTGACATAACTACTACTGTCTTAAAAACAAATAAAAATGGCTAATGGCTATAACTTCCTTTCTATAAAAAATGAACACAAAAAATATACATGTATTGTGGAGAGATAAGATAATAACTTGAAGGAACAAGATCTTATGAACAGAATAATATCTCGTGGGAATGAGATAATTATCTCACGTGCACGACTTAGTAACAAACAGTTTATCCCTCTATTGCTTTTCAGTTTAAACTTAAACATGGTTCTGCAGCACATTATTGGCAACATTTGAGCCCAGGTGCCCAGTGGGATCCCTTGGGCTGTGATTAAAAAGACCCCAGCATATATCATTAATGATTAGAAATAACTGAATCTCAATCTCCATTCAGATTTAATTGATTGCACTTTCCATGGCTACAAAATGGTTATAAAACTCCATTACAATTCAGTTATCCATTGTGTCTAATTAAGTGTGTTTCCGCTAAGCAATATAATACAAAATCAAATTATGATCCAATGAGCTGGATAGAATGTGTCATATTTCTCCTAGGCTTGGTGGATTTAACCAATCGCTGTGAGGTGTGTGCTCTCTGAAGAAGCAGATACTGTAACTTAAATGACCTCTTAAAATATAAGACTAATACTAATTTTGACTGGTTCTAAGAAATATGTCATATTGTAATCTCATATTGTTTATTGACTGAAGTTCTGTTTTACTTGGATGTGTTGTTTTGAGCATGTTTAAATGTTTTTCTATCCTGTTCTTGTATATTCACTGAGGGGGTATTACACTTCTATGGGGTATTAATTGCTAACACATAAGATATCACCATGTTGCCTTTTGTTTTGAAAATGCTATATTCGTATTAAAATGTTTAATAAGTTTCGTTTTTGTCTCTTTGCTCTCTGCGTTAAGTCACTCCCCCTTTCAGAGAGCTATCACATTGCAATCAACGTGCATTCCGCTACTGAACCTACTGCACATTGCAACAGGTTTGTGAAGTTGTAGTGCATTGTTTTATCATGCTTTTGCATATTTATGGAAAACTGCGGTGTGGGAGCATGGGTGAAGTAGGCTTGTGGGTAGAGCATTGTATAGGATTGTACTGCTAATGTGCTGCTAAGCTCCAAAAAGTCATTTTGCATAATACCCCTATTTAACTACTGTGAGATGCTTTCTTAAGTCGATTCTGTCACTCTGCTGTAACCGTGGGGATGTCTATGATCTCTGCATATTCAGATATTTTAACAATTGCATTAAGAAATAACATAATAGGAACATAAAAATGCATGGAAACCCACAGGGAGGATATGCAGATTTAACAATAAGCCCACAGCACTCCCCCAACATGCACCATTCATCAACATCTCAACTTAGAGTCACTTTTGTGCAAATACAGGTTTTCGCAAATGGCTTACATGAGTACAAATTGTTATAAAATTGATGTAGTGAACTCTTTTTCCTCCTTACTGCACATGATTTATGAGCGAGGAGAGCCCCAGCACCGGAACAATACTGTGCCAAATATCGCTCTCTCTTAGAAGTTTTTTTCAGTTTTCATTTACCTTTATTTATACAGGGAGAGCCCCATGAGAGTACCACACTCTCTTTTTCAGGAGCGCCCTGTTCAAATACACAACAATACAAACAAAAACACACAAAACAAATACAACAAGTACAGAAGTCCATTTAAAACGTTAAAAACAGGAGCAGGTGTGATAATAAATATTTATCACCAGATTGTTAAAATGCATTAGTGGCACCAATGTATCCAGTTTTGCATTTCCTTGAAATTTATTCCATTTTTAGAAGCAAAATAACCAAAAGCATTTTTTCCCATTTCGGTTCTAGTGGGGCCCGTTTTTAGACTTAGACAATCATGAGATCCTGCATTAAAAGTTCCCTTATCAAAGTTCAACAAGCTTGTGAGATATTCAGGCAGTCTGTCAAGTAGCCCCTTATAAATACATTTTATACAGTGTTGTGCTCTTCTGAGAGATAGTGATGGTCAACCTACTCTGCATGTGTATTGTATCTCCATAATCCAGTACAGAAAGAAAAGTTGCTTGAACAATTTCTTTTCTGTAATTCAATGAGATACAACATTTGTTTCTTTAATAAAATGATAATTTTGATTTTAAACTGAAATTAAATTAAATTCTGAGATATGTATTTTAAAGTATAGTAAGTATAGTTCGTCAAGCCAAAATCCAAGATATTTATAGGTGGCTTTCAATCAATATACCATTTAGTGTATAAATATTTGTATCTTGCACATCACTTAAATGTTCATTCAATGATAATTTAAGATTGTTGAGGGAATTTTAGATTTCATTAAAACCTTGCAGTTTTAAAATGACCTGATCAGCAGAGGGAGCACTTGCATACAAAACAGCATCATCTGCCTATAAATGTGTTGTATATGTATAAATGTATGTATAATGTATAAATGTATGTATAATGTATAAATGTATGTATAATGTATAAATTGCAATGTATAAATTGCAACCAATGCGATTAATATAGTAAAGTAGTGGACCCAAAATTGAGCCTTGGGGCACTCCTTTGGTTAAAGTTAAAAATCATCAGCTACTACTGCCTGGGTTCTTAGAATTAGCAATTCTTTTTGTCAGACAGGAGTGTTGACATGGGAATTACTCAGATTGTGTTGTTGTAGTGCAGTGGGTGCCGCTGTGATGTCCTGCGAGGATCTAGGAGGGGATGGTAACTCCTTGTAACTTGATAGACAGGGAAACTCATTCAGGCCAAGAATGTTAAATCTATATGACAGCTCCAATGGCTGCTTCTGATTAGGACTTGCATGATGATGTGAATGCTTTCCCTTTTGTTTAATATTTGTAACAAGGGACCAGTTGTGCGAGGGAGTAGAGAAGTTGGACCGTTTGGTTTAGCTGCACCCTGACAACCCCATGTATCATGCCAAACACGGGCAGAGGTTGGCTGACTGCATCCTGCACCAGCAGGAGCAGAATTTACACTGGGAACAGCTACGGTCGGATCTAATTCCTTCATCATGGCAATGGACATGGATTTAGATTTTCCCACTGACCACCGAGTCAAGGAGCTGCTCACGAGACTGGCTCAGGGTTTGAGTCAGTAAGGATGCAATTCTCTAGTTTTGTCATTCTCGCTTCCAAGAGTAGACAGCTGTCACAGTGCGTCAAACTAGCGAGCAACGCCATACTTTGCACTAGACCCAAAGAAAAGCGTTCCACCACCCAAACGCGCGGAGCACTTTAAACCCTACGGCTGTCAGGCTGTCACATACTACTTCATGCATTTCCAGCATAAACGCCCCCATTTACAGACACACACTCAAATACACGAGGCGGAATTACTATCCAAATCCCACTTTTGTTTCCGTTCCCATTGTATGACTTCTTAACAGGCAGCGCAACACAAGAGCTGATTTTTAATATCGAAGCCGTGCTAGAACAAAAACGCATTGAGATACCAGAAAGCAGGACAAAGCAGTGAATGACAGGCTTAAAATGGCGTTGTGTAAAAGGATAAATTGAAAATGGGAATTGGGATGGGATTGATGGATAGATAGGGAAGAGTGGGGGAATTTTGGGAATACTAGATGGCGTAGAAACCAGTGGAGGACAGAAAAGAGAGGGAGACAGAGGGAGGCTATAGCTTGCCAGTGGTGCATTGCTGCTTCATTGTGAATGCAGGGGCTAGCTCTCGCACGGCCAATTTCTCCCCACTCCCCTCTGCTCCCTAACTGACTGTCACAAGCCATCTCTGAGTTCATGTCGGGCCAATGCAGCGCTGTCAGACTGGAATCATTTAAGGGGCTATACATTGGGACCGACAAAGTTTTTCCATTTTATAGTTTGGATTTCTACTTTTATATTGGAGTCTGTGGTAGAAGTGGGATGAATACCAAAAAATTGAGAATATGTTGTTGTGGAGATGAGAGTGAACGATATGCCAAAAAAAATGATATCAAGATTTTCCAGCGCCTACTGTAGATCACAATTTCCATTTTATCATGATACACAAAGTAGCTCTATTTGAGCATATAGCTGCACTAAACAGAAAGCAGATGTGATGGGATGATATCAAAGTAACTTCACAGGGATCACATTTCAAAATTTGGTTCAAAATAACTAAAGTAAAACTAACTAAAGTAAACTAACTGCAAAATAACTGAAGAAGAGAGTGAGTGTGTAGGAGGGGCAGTGTCTGAAGGTATAAGGTATAGGTATCTACACATCAAACTCCGCCCGCCCATCCAGGTGGCTGTAATCAAAAGCACCTGGCTGTAATCAGAGCAGTCCTGTGTGATGTTACTTAGTACTTGAAATAGCAGTGACCACTGGAAACAGCACATACTGTTTTGACTGTTCTTGAACACAAAGCTGCAAATGTACCTAGTTTGCACTAAAATTGGCAAAAAGCAATAGGAACAGTAAACTATTTAATTGATTGATATTATTGGTTTAATGTTCCACTTTTTTTAGTTCCACTTTAAGTGATATTTCTGCATTTTTGTTAGCAATGCTGACATTTAAAAATACGTGCATGGTTTTTAATCAATCACTGGATTTATGTTGCACCTTTGAAGACACCCAAAGCGCTTTACAGTGCATTATTCATTCTCTCCACACTCAGTAGTGGTAAACTACTACCACTATATTTGCCTTGGGGCAGACTCACAGAAACGAGGCTGCAAATCAGCACCGACAGCCCCACCGGACAACACCATCACTCGTGCACGCATCACTTTCATACTAGGCAAAGTGTCTTGCCTAAGGACACAACAACCCACTGTGGCACCTGGTATTCCCAGCGGTCTCCCATCCAAGTACTAACCAGGCCCGGCCTTGCTTAGCTTCTGAGATCAGACAAGATGAGGCTTTGACAAGCTGGTATTGGTATGGGATATGGTTTTTGCACATTTATGATGGATTTGATCAATTACCAGTGATATAACAGTGGTACAATAGTATACAAGCTTCAGCTGTGGTAAAATTCCATTATGTTGGGCCATGAAGCTGACTTGAGAAAGAGGGCACATTCTATGTTTTATTATCCGTGAAACACTGCTCTATGCCTTCTAAACTCTCTCCTAACTCTTGTCAGTTTTCTTCTGGCTTCATAAACTCAGAAGACGGATACCTCGGCCAAAAAGCCTTTTGACATTTTATATGGGCCACAAAATATATGGCATGAGCCTTCCCCTATTGTCTCTGTCCTGGCACTTAAAGATAGAGTAAGGAGTTTTAGAGGGATCACTCGGACAACAGTATAAAGACATAATAGACATGATATTCTGCTTAAGTCAAATGGTCAATTAGTGTCAATTTCAGGGCCATTTTAGCTTCTTCTAGGCCCTGCAAGAGTTTCCTCTTAGAGTGCTCTTAGTTTACTAAAATTTACTTTCAGGTATTCAATTATTTTTATAAAAGGGATGCATTATTTACTTCAAGGACATGATGCATTACATTCTGATGCTGTAAAAACATCTCCTTCGTGGTATTTCTTGGACACTAGAATCGCTGCTCTCATGATTACAAAGGCAAGCAACATCTACTGCTTAGGAAAAAGTGGAAGAAATAACTTGTATAACCCAGGATATAAAGACCAAATGAGATCAGAATTTTTAAGTTTTAAACCTGATTTATGAAACATGAATGAAGCAAAATACAACTCTGGGTATGTATTTGATAATGGGGCAACAATATAACATGGTTGCAAAAAAAATGTGGCATTTTAAGCAATGATTAGTATCTGGCTTTTGGATTTTTTTGACAACCCAGAATGAGACCCACCTCGTGCAGTTTTTGCGTGGACTTGGAAGGCTGGCAGGTACATCCGGTGTTCCAGTTATCCGTGCCACATGCGCAGTTCCCTCCGCAGCGTTTGACCAGCAGACAACGAGGGAAGAACACAGCGCTGGTGACCCTCAACTCCTCCCGAAGATTCACTGAAAAGTTCCGAGGTGTGCAACTGTAGCGTTTAACATCATCGTAGAGCCGGTTCAGATCAACTTTAGATGGAGGAGAGAGAGAGAGGGAAAAAGAAAAGGATTAATCATTTTGCACAACCCTCTAAAAATATGCTCTATTGAGATTCGGGCATGGGACAATTTGCATAGTTATTACTTTGGGCAATTCTTCTGTCTGTCAGCAGAAATTGGTGGCATATGCAGGAGCCCAAATCGTTTAAGTGAAGAGGGAGAAGCGAATTGTGCAAAGTGGCTCCGATTCAAACCAAAAATATCTGTCATATTGATTGACTAAATGACAAAAATGTGGGGAGACTATTGTTAGGCGACGATTGATGTGAGATGGTTGGATAAGTGCGAGAGGAAAGATGATACTGAGACTCAAATGTGCACAAAAGGATAGAAAGGATGCAGAATTGATTGAATATTGACTAAAGTGGCTAATGCTATTCTCTATGGAGGAAACCGCATCTCCCATTGGTGCACTTAGTCTCTTAAATATGACTCACAGACAGGTTTTTAAAATAATTTCACAAGCATTAAGGAGGATTAAGACATAAATGAAATAAATGCCAGCTTTGTTGACTGCGATGACACACTCTATCAAATAGTATGTCCCCAAAGTATTTTAATTGGCTTTGAATATGCTTCAAAGAAATAAATCAATTTATACAAGCAACGGGAAAGAAAAATGCGATGAATACTGAAATTTCTCATTTGCGTTAAAGGTGCTGTGCCTACATTTTACTGTCTTAAAAAAAAAAAAAATCAAAAAGGTAATTTTAAATGTTTGTTTTTTTTGCAGTAGGACAAAGTTATTCCTCACTTTCATAATGCATTCCTAGCAACCCTGTTATTCACTGCCATGACTTTTTAAGCATTTTCGCATCATTTAAAGGCCAGAACATGCTAACAGCGCTACTTCCTGGTTCACGAAGGATTGAAAACGTGCAGACAATAAGCAACAGTCTTATTTTGACCCTAAGAGCCACTATTACGTCATACTCGTACTGTACTTTTGAAACGGCCCCAGATTCAGAGCTCATTCAAATATGGCTACAGGCAAATGTACTTTTATTGTGCATACTATGGGATGCAATGTTCCATTCAAAGCTCCTCTTCACCATAATGACACGTACAGAGTTGCCCAAGTCATTTCGTACTTTCTAACCTTGACTAGTTGCTTCTAAATGGGCTTGTATTTAGACCTGGACACTTCAGGGAAATGAAAAGTACTTGTGGAGATATTGGAAATGGTTAGGCCTGTCACAATAAATACTATTTCAACTTATCTTTCAATACAGGACAGACGGGACAATCATTTTTGGAGGTCAGTATTTATCGTGGGGACTTTTTCTTTGCACTAGTGGGATCTTTTAGTCCTTTTTCTGTTCTATGATGAGATTTGAGATGGAGAAGGTCGAATTATGAGCTTCTGTGACTCATTATAGAGACGAACTAGTGTTGCATTCTGCTTTTTATTTATTGCAGCTCATATTTTTGATCAGTATTGTACATTTAGGCTGTGTCTGAATGTCCACCCTAGCCCATAACCCCTAACCCCTCACTCACTACACAGCCCTGCACTCGTTAACAGACTCTAAAGTTTAAAGAGCGAGTCGTGACGCGCAGCTCACTGCTTTGGGTCACGTGACTCTGGGTCTGGGTGAAAAAAAGTCTCAAGGCTAAACTCTGATAAAACTTGATTTCTGTCATAAATAATGATCGAACTGGACTGGCACATAAGTATTTACTCATTAATTTTCAAGGTACATTGTGGGAAATTTTGAATGCACTACATTTTCACCAACTGGTCATTCGGACAGCACTAAAAATGGCGTGACCCCTAAATAGTGCCCTACGTAGAGAATAGTGCGGACATTTGGACACAGCCTTAGAGATACTTTTTGGGGATAATTCTGCTTTATGTTTTGGTTTAAATATTATCATTTATCGTCTAAATTGACTTCAGGAATATATCGCATTTAAATGGCCTAGAAATGGTACATATAAAGGGGATGTTCAACAGAAACTTTTTGAACACTCTGTGGTTGCCATTTGAACATTTTTAGTCAAGACTGGATGTGCTATGAAAGTGGGGAAAATATCTTTGGGGGAGCTATGGGGAAGCTTTGGCTATTCTAGGGGAGAGTAGGACCCCCTCAAGCCCCCCTCTGGCGCCGCCCCTGAGCAAAGATATTATAAAATCACTGAATATAAATGTATTACTTGATTGAATTAATTTGAAATCCTGTCACACAAATGAATCATGCACGGTCCATATATCCCTTATCCAAATGGGACAATTCTAGCGTATAGTGGCCATATTACACCTAAAATCACTATAATCTGGAGTGTGAATACAAAATGAAATCACAGGCTACAGGCAGAGGACACAAGAGGACCAATCAGGACTAATCATGACACTGTGTCTGTACCATGGGTGCAGATTACCACCGACCTGTGGGAACATTGTACTATTGATTTAGACTCCTTCCAATCATCCTCATACAGGGAGCTCTACTGGGGACAGGGTTTGGGATATGTGGCCCACTGGATTCAATTAGGAAGAGGAAAAATCAAAGAAATTATACAAAAACATGCAAACAAAATCAAAAAGAAACGAGAGAAATGTAGATGTTATAAATTCCTTATTATGCATAAAATCTGCTAACCCTGTAGCTGAGGTCTCTACAAACACATTCCAAATGCATGGGATTCTTGGATTAGTTAAGCAGTTCACATTTTTTATGTTTAAAATGTGACCTGGTTATAAAATGTAGTCTTATTTTTATATGGATTTGTTGTTTTTGAGTTTGACTAATAGTCCTGGATGTTTTGTTTTTTTCTTTTACCAATTAGAGTGTGTTATTTTACTGCAGTGTTTGGTTGATGTGCCATGTGTCAGGTAAGGTTAATATACGTAATGATCAAAATTGGCAATGAATTTCAGGAAAAAGGGTCATAACGAAAACCTTTTAGTATTACTTGATTGGCTTAACCTTTAAATGGCATCTTTAAAATAGGACTAAACTCCGCCCACAACCACATTTCAAATAGAGCTGCTAAACTGGGCGGTACCTGGAGGACTAAATGGTAGAGTGAGAGGGGAGGAGGGGCGGGATCTGGAGAGTGTGATTGGTCTAATGGGTATCCACACTTCAAACTCCGCCCCTGCAGCCAGGTGTTTACAATTGGAAACTCCTAGCTGTAATCAGGGCAGTCCTGCGTGATGTCACATAGTACTTGAAATTGCAGTGGCTACTGGAGGCAGGGCCAAATTGACCTAGTTTGCGCTAAAATGTCAGAGAAGGACTAGGAACAGTAGTAGCTATTAAAACACCATATACGCAGTTTATTAGTTACAAAAAAGTGTTTAGTTTAACTGATCCCAATCCTACAGTTGTTTCTGGGCCCAGTTCCTGTATTTGTGCACCTCTACGTTCCCTTTTCAGTCATATTTTTTAAAAAGACAGCTAAGTCCACACATCCCAAAGCATTCACGCATTAAAGTGAACGACAATTTGGACAATTACGTTTGAAACATTAAAGATCATTAACGGCTTTAGCCCGCACCTCTTCATGTGTTCATAATGCAGCGTTTAATTAATGAAGGGTGTAAAAGGGGCTGACGACTTGGTTAATGAGCTCTTAAGGTGAACAGCCGGGAGCAGCGCTGGCTCCGAGCGGACTACAAAGTGCTGACGCTGGGTCTTCGTGGTTCACTGGGACTGAGCTGGACTGCACATTGTAACAGTTATATAATCACTATGCTTAAAGGAACCATATGTGAGATTTTGAGTCCTTAAGCACAACCTATGTCCCCAGATACGAGGTAGACGTGTTCAAATCAGATATAGGTTTTACAGCTAAGAATTGTAATGCTGATTTTTTCTTCATTTTAAAAAGATGTCTGTGGAATCCCTCAGTCGTCCAGGTATGATCCATAGTAAAAGAAAAATTCAAATCTGTCAACTGGACAAAATGTTGTAGGGTAAGAGCTTCAAAAACTCAAGAAGCGGTTAGGATGAGCAGCGAAACGTCTTCACTCCTACAACTTTTTCCCCAGTTGACAGGTTTGAATTTTTCTTTTACTATTCATTTCAGAAACATTGGGCATGATGGCAAAGTTGTTTGTTGCAAGTTGGTGTTTTGGTTCTCAAGACAATTACACAATCAGAAAGCAGAATAAGCCTCATTTGAGTTGTCAGTTGCTAAAATCCAGTTGGTTTAAACCTTAAATGCTACATGGTAAACGGTCACATTTTATATAGATCTTTTCCACCTTCAATGCGCTCAAACTCAGTGAACGAATTCTGGAGGTTCTGAGCTTTCACATGGAGCATGGCCATATACTGAGAATGAGAAAAATGTGTCCCTTATCTGCAGGTTAACACACTGGCAACACAGGTTCAGTTGTAATTAATGTCATTGTAATGCCTTTTGTAAGAGTGCGGGCTACATACAGCTCCTTTAAAAGTGATCTGCACAGACAGCAAAGATGCAAGTGAAGAATGCAGAGGCAGACTGTGTTTTTTGGGGTTTTTTGGATGTTGACGCCTGACTTATTTTGCGAAAACACCCCATATAATTTAGATGCGATTGAACATTTTCAGATGTTTTATGTACTTGGAGATGTTTAAATTAGGATCTGGAAAACTTACAGGTTGCATATTCGTTAGCATGACTGCTAATAATATGTCCACCAATCATTCACTCATCATTCAACACACACCACATTGAGTGAAGTGTTTTGCCCAAAGACACAACATCAGTTTGAGGAGGAATTCAAACACACACAAGCCGACCTGTCTACAACAAGATGCACTGAGGTCTTCATCCACACCTCACCCACAATGCCTATTACATCACATCTGATGTAAAAGTCATTTCCATATCACTGTGCAACTGATTTACGGTAGCCACTGTATGTAGGCGTATTCACAAAAACCTATTGTATTTCTTAAAGCAGTGTTTGGGATTATGAACTGTGTAGTCACGTTGGCACTGTTCTCATGGCTCCATTGTCTCCGAGAGAGTCTTTTAAAGCCAAACACAGTAACATATTTGCTGCAGTCAGTATTAGCTGTGTGTTCTTGCGCTCACACTGTGTGACTGTGTGAGGAGCTATTGATCGAGGCGCATTTCTCCAGCCTCAATGCCCAAACTTAACAAGAGATCAGTCATGCGATACAAGTGTCTAAGGAACACTGTGCTTCTGCTGATGATGGAATGTGCTCGTGTAGCAGCGTTGGGTTTATGAGAGAGAAGCTAGAGCTATTTGGAAGCAGCGTCAAGAAAAACGACTGATATTGGAAATCAATAAGCAATTGTTTGGCAAAGGAAATTCTTTGCCATGCATCCACGCTACAAATCATGAGGGAACCCAAAGCAAAAGAGACGCTTTTCTTGAAAGATATGTGTTTTAAAGCTCATTTTGGGCGCCTCAGGCTCGTCTCCGACAGTGAGACGGGTCACCTCTCCACGGATCTGATCAATAACTTGCATGTTTTCAAAAGATATTCATGGGTTTACAGTTTACAGTTGATTTGATTACTTCAAAAGATATAATATTTTGTTCTGAAATACTATGAAATTGCTATGGCAACTAGGCTAAATTTTCATCACTCTGAAACTCATGGATAAAACATTACAGGTAAAGCAACAATGACTCCGTGGAGACGAGCAGGTGACAAACCCTCCGCCAGGAAAGTTACATTGTATAACTTTAACTTATGTGTTAATATATTAAAGAGAATGTTTTGTTTGTAAAAACACTTTTTGGACGAATATTGTAAAAATAGGAACAATTTGTCCAAAGCCCTTGCCTCTTGATAATGCACACACTATGTTCCACTTTGAGACACTAAAGAGGATTACTGCAGTGTTGGGATGCATAAACATAAACATCCAACTGTTGTGTTCTGCGGAGCATTTTCAGGTTACGTAAGGACACTTTGCATTTTGCTAACAAATTTATGGGCTGTAAGTGACCACCTTGTTAACTTTAGTACGGTTTGCTGTGGTTGACAGAATAAGCCTAAACGCAAATAACAATATAGCAGCGTTAGACCCTCTGAACAACTACAGCTCAGAATAACAGCACTTTTATAGTAAAATCCATTGCAGTAAATGAACTTAAAGCTTACATTAAAGCTTACTAATGTGGCATTATAGTGCATAAAGACACATCTACTGTGTCTTTTCTGTGCTGTTTTTATGATACATTTTCAGATGCAAAAAGTGACAGCAGTGAGTTGTGACAATGAAAAGCTTTTTTCTCTCCTGCCATTAATCCAACATTGATGCCTTGAGTAGATGGGAGTGCTTTGACAGTTTTAGAGCAAGTACACCTCACGTATAAATCTATAATTCAGATTCTTTTGTGAAACATCCAAAGTTGACAGAATTTCTTCAAACTTTCCTGAATGTTTCCATGGCTGGCTGCTGTAAATGCACTGCTCTTTGTCTTTGGGGAAACACAATGAGTTCTGCCTCAGATGCCCCGACACAAAGGCTGAGTTTAGTGCATGACGGACACTGTGCAACATCCCCAAACAATACAGTAACAGTAGGCCCCATGTCGCCTGGATATGGGGGGATGTGTGTCTGTGT
>KN470231.1:11308-23847 GCA_000787095.1 Periophthalmodon schlosseri
TGATCACTTCTATTTGGAACGCGGCAGGTAGCAGGTTAGCTATGTCCATTTATATGTACAGTCTATGTATTTAACTTTTGCATTTATTCAATTACAGGTGGTTTTATTGTCCCAAAAATACCTGTGACCTGTAACTTGACTTTGTGGGGTCACGTCGTCTCAGTGGAGATACACAAGTTTAATGCCATACTGTGGAAAATTCTGGGCAAAGCCATAACATGTCGACAGGAATAGTTGCATGCGTCTTTAAGATAACAATAGCAGATGTACAGTAGTTTATATATTGGTTCACAACCTTTAGTTTTCCTCATTATGGCATATTTCTGTTCTCAAATTCACCCAACACACGTCTACAGACCCCTCGATGGCAGAATTGGCAGCCTGCCGAGGATTAGATCTGATTTCTTTGTGCAGTTCATTTCTAAATGAAGGGCACTAACCACTCTGCTAATGTGAAAACTAAGATCAATTTTTACTTTTCAAAACACATTAAAATGATGCCAAATCTGATTCACGGACATATTTTTTTTTTTTCTGATTCAGGAAAAACACAATCTTTAGAATTCTTGCTTTTTCCAATTTTGGTCCTGAGGTACATTTCACTGGGAACATTTAATACAAGATCACATGACTGTTTAAGGCTAAGGACTCGCCGCACCAGAGCTGAGTTGGGAAAAAGGGTTTTTGGCTCTTCTGCTTCGCAAAAATGGAATATATTACAAGGACGAGCAAAATTGGATACGTTGGTGCCACATTTGCATTATAATAATCTGGTAACGAACGAATATACTCACACCTGCACCTGTTTTTAATGTTTTATATGGACTTAAATAGTTATTTGCTTTGTTTGGTTTTAGCTTGTATATCATTTTGAAGAGGGCAGCCGTGAAAAAGAGAGTCTAAGTGCTCCCGTTGGTTCTCCCTGTAAAAATAAAGTTAAAGAAAGATACTGAAATGTAATACGCTTTTTATAAATGGGAAGTTTGGGAATTTAGGTGTAAAATCATCTGGTCTGTTTTGGGTTGTCAAATACAGTGCGTCCTTACCTTGCATTGGCTACACACTCCATAGTGACCTCCGATGTTCCTGTCACCACACTCGTATTCCTGGGCGGGATCACAATAGTTGGAGCGATAGGGTCGGCGGGGCCTCCCACATCTACAAACACACACAAACAACAACGTCTGAAATTAAAAAAAAAACAAAAACAATACAATATCTACTGCCAATGTAAAGTGTCAAGCGTTTCTGTTCACGTCTTTGGCCCCAGGCTTGGACAACGTGCCCCAAACATTTAACTTCCAGCGAGAGAACTCCGTGGGTGTTTGTTGACGTGAAATATTGAAACTGACCAGGGCACACTCAGAGTAGCTCAGTCTTGACAGGGTAAGGCAAAGCAGATGAGACAAGGCGCTCGCTGTGTATAATAAGATGCCGAAAAACAAAACCGGGGCTATAGAGAATGAAGGAGACCAACTTCTGACTGATCTATATGATATCTCTCTCCTTTTAAGTTTATAGCCATGTTCTATCTGCCGTATCCTCACCAAAAACATACCTGGAGTTGTGTTTTGTTTCATTTGATTATGTTTATTAAACCTGCATATTTACTTCATCCAACTCTCCAAAGTTGTAGTTGCTCCTCCTTGTTTTTAAAGTCCATAAACCTGCCAAATTGTTATTGTAATGTTAGAGCATTGACCATGTTCTATACGGTGGTGACACTAGATTAGTTGGTAAAGTGTTTGTCCACTGATCTGAAGGTTGGTGGTTCAAATCCCACTCTTGACATAAACATCTTTTCGAGAAAGGGTCTTGTAGTAGTTATAGGGGCAGTAGTAGTAGTACAAGAATTTAGTTTTCTGGCAAGTTACTAGGTTTTCTAACAGAATAACCCACAACAAGAAAATGTAAAGTCCTTCGTATTGGGGCGACAGTAACTCAGTTGGTAAAGTGTTTGTCCACTGCTGCAATTCCAACACCCACAGAGGAATGCTGCTGTTGTGTCCTTCGGCAAGACACTTAATCCACCTCGCCCCCAGTGTCTGCGTACACTGGTGTATAAATATATACGTGTGTGAGTGGTTCCTTAATGTAAAGCGCTTTGAGTGCACTGAAGGTGGGAAAAGCTCTGTATAAAAATGTGACCATTTATACCCAAGTCATCATTTTAAGGCTTAGTATTCATTGGTTTCCGCTTCCTGTTATATGCGACATTTTGACACTTTTTACCATTCAAAGGATCTAATATTTTGCTTTAAATTGCTCATCGCTATGCCAACGGTTCAAATTTCTTATCATTCTGAAACCCCTAGGCAGTGGTGGAAGGTAACAAAGTATGAGTAGTAAAGTACTGGAATAAAGTACTAGAATTTTTAGGTATCTGTACATTACTTAAGTACATTTTTTAGTGGATACTTTTTACTTTTACTCCACTACATTTTTGAACTGGACTGAAAAGTCAAAAGTACTTCATGATTTCATGATTTGAGGGGTTATTTTGACCATGCTCGTGGTAACACCCTGACTAAAGTTTTCGAGTTCAAGCTTTGGCTTTGAGAAAAAAAAAAAACAACACAAAATTATTAAGAAAAATTAAGAAATTGTTTCATATTGCTGCTGTTGACCAAAATCTGTATCATTTTTAACCAGCATCACTACATTTAACACTTTAACAAATGAACAACACTTGTGTGAAATACTTTTACTTTTTACTCTTAAAGTACATTTCTAAACAGATACTTAAATACTTTTACTTAAGTCGATTTTTTCATACTTTCACACTTTTACTTGAGTAACTTTTTAACTCTGTATCTGTACTTCTACTTAAGTAATAAAACTGAGTACTTCATCCACCGCTGCCCATAGGTTAAACCCGCAGATTAAAATTCAAGCTACATTTTCCAAAGTAGTTTTTAAAAGCCAGTATAATACATAATACAAGACCGTAGGGGTTAAAAGTCTGCTACTATTTTTTATTTTTTTTCTTATTGGGAGCTAACAGTCAGAGAGGCCGGTAGCGGCATTAGGGGCGCGGGCTTGTGGAGAGGTGTCATATTGGTGATAAACTTGCGTTGATACGGCGGCCCCGTCTGGCCCCAGAGTGTGCCCATGGCTGCGTATGTCAGACACCGCTATGGGGGCTGTCACAACTCAATCTACGCCCATCCCAGGCCATCTCTGTCACTGCACAGAGGCCCGGGGCTAGGAAAACAAGTATGTAAACAGCGTAGACTAGCATAGCGTATGGGTGATGTTAGCGAGAGGTGCGCTTGGCATAATACTACTCATTTCAATAAATTAACATAAATGTATTTAAGATTTTACAAATAATCATGGCTATTTTTTTTTTTTTTTGAAGTTTATTATTTTATTTCCAGGTTGAACAAGGGCCAAAACCTGCCTAAATTGCTACGATTAGACAAATAATAATAAATAAATGACAATACATTTATTTTGTTAAATGAAATGAATTTAAACTGACAGGAAAAAATCCTCTTTTTAGCATTTTGTTTTGAATTTACTTCTGTGGCACCAGTTGGGAAAGCTGGGATATGCAAACAGGGGAGTCTACGGGGGGGACAGAGGGGTCTGTTGTCCCAGGCCCCAGGGTCTTAAGGGCTCAGAATTGGACCCTCTTCCTATTCATTTATATTAGAGAGGGGCCCATGTGAGGCTTCTTGCCCCAGGCCCCCAAATTTCTGCTGACGGGCCTGTATGCAAAGAACCTTAAATTTCCTTCTTGATAAGCTTAAGCTTAAGCTAAACCACTTTGCCACCATTTTGTATCATGCATCTTATACTAGCGATACATTGCCGTATTGCTAGCCTATAATGTAAAACCATTACCGCAATTAGCATCCCACAAGGACATTAAGGATGTTCCGTTGTTTGAGAATGTTGAGTACATTTATAAGTTATCTGTAAGATTCAGATAAACAATATGGTCCAGCAATTTCTTCAAGGTCCTTCTGATTTTGAGTGGGTTTATTAATTAAGTCGTCACCGGGGAAATCATTTATAAAAACACAATCTTTTTTCAACATCTTCTTGCGGCCGAGTGAACTCTATACGAGGAGGAGAGCGTAGCGTGAGATGTTGACTTCCTTGTCCTTCACTCTTGTTGAGAAGCGGGCGCCAGGTATGCTCAGGGGAAACGCAGCATTCGAGGCGTCGCTACGGGAACAGCTGCTAGAGCAGATACTGACAGATACACACATATTAAAGCCAAGCGTGCTCTGGCAACACTCATCCGTCATCTCAGTCTCTCCCTGCACCCAACACGTCAAGATGTTTGCAGCGAAGGAGCGGATGGTGGATGTAGGGACCCCTCCTATAATGATGGTTTAAGGTGCCTTTTATATACATGCTTCAGTGTTATTTTATCATATCTACAACTGCTATTTAGGGCTGCAGTGACTAATGGAATCATTGTAAAAAAAAAAAGATTAAAAAAAAGATAAAATTCTTGCTTTTGATAAAAAGATTTAAAAAAAAATGATTAAAAAATGATTAAAAAATGATTTAAAAAAATGTTGGATATCTAAACTCAAACACACACCATGTTTTATAGCAAAAACAGTGGCATTATTAAATCGAAATTGCTAACTTTTTAATCTATAATACACTTAATTCATAAATATTCTTTACGTAGAAGAATTTTAGAATAAATTTGCCTTTAATCTGGTTAAAATGTATTCTAACAATCAAAATGTACAATAGAAGAAAATTATTTGACCAGTTGATTACTAGTTTCGTCCCAGCCTCTGAAACAATTTTCCTCTGTGTATTAGAACAGCCTAATCTTTAAATATTTTTAAATCTTTGTTGAAAACTCATTTGTCTGCACTGGCTTTTAACACAAGCTGAGTGGGACATTTGTATTGTATTGTTTTATTGTGTTTTTGCATGTTTTGTTTTGTATCGCCTTTGTACAGCAGTAGTTGATTTGAAATGTGCTTTATAAATAAATTTGACTTGACGCTTTAGTTGCAGCCTTACAACAATTAATCTTTCAAAATCATCAACAGCTGTGTACTGTTCACTTATTTTCATATATTTTGTTTTTGTATAATTTTCTGAACTGCTCAGAATGCATTTGGAAGTGGTGCCGCTTTTAAAGAGACTTTATAAATAAACTTGACCAAGACCTTTACAATACAAATACTATTAAAACCTTGGAGAGATGACAACCACAGAAAGGCGGCGTTGGGCCTAATTTGCATTGCTTTATTTCATCAGCTCTGGAGGTCAAAATATGTCTGCTGCGTGCTGTCTGCTTTATTGTCTGATCATCAGGAAGTGCGCATTAGCATACTAGTTGTTGTTAGCATTACCGTCACGGCAAAACGCTCCGCTCTGGTCTCTGAAAGTTGTGAAAAGCACTTTTGAACCCACCACGGTGACTCATTAGGATGGTTGGAAAGCATAAGGTAAGTGAGGGATAACAGTTTGAGAACAGTACATTAAATTGCACTTAACACCTTTCTCAAAGCACATAAAGCATCGTTACTATGGCGATGGTTACGCCACAGTCGCCTTGGGACCATAGACTGCATATATAAATGGACATAGCTAACCCGCTAGCCGCCGCGTTCCAAATAGGAAGTGAGCGTGGGCGCGCTTCCGGCTCCATCGACTCTGGCTCCAATTCGCTTTCCCCGAGGTCGCTCCCGCTAGCGTTAGCAACAGGTTTGATTGACAGCATGCGGACGGGAAGGGGCGTTACCTTCAACAGCCTCGCTCTGGATTGGATCTTTTGGTCGTTATGATACTCGCGATACTCTGCCGGCCTCGATGAGCTTCGTTTGACCGGAGCCGAACGCTATGGGTGACGTCACACTCACTCAGTCCACTTCTTTATACAGTTTATGCTTGTGGATGTGGATTTGATTCTACAACCGATTCAAACCATCCAAACACAATCTTAACACGGGTAGGACCCTTTTATATCCCTCGCTTTCTTGTCAAAAATACTGTTTATGACTGTAACTTCCTTGTTTTAAAATAAGCCTCGGTATCTACTATGTGTCAATATCAATGCAGAGCAGTCGATTTTGAGTGTAAATGTAATGCAAATTCACTGTATTATTACCTGGTACCTGTAGGGGGTCGGGTCTCCTGCCGAGTACCAGATTCTAACCCGAACTCCCATGTATAGTGTGTGTGCTATCCCCGACTACTACTAGCATAATCAGCTACGCCAGTGTTCTTCCAATGCGCCTCGGGCTATTTATGCTCCGTTGTCTTGTCTGCGGTAATATCTTCACCCATCTTCCTCCTCCTCCTCCTCCTCCTCCTCCTCACTCGGAGAACTCCAGTCTTGCATGTCATAAGATGCTAGCTGTCCGCTCTCTCCTTCCATTTCTCCGTATTGAGCGCGGGCCAGCTGAATTGGTTTGATTTGTGATGTTGCTTTTTTGCCGTTGTTGTCAAGGCTAAAGACGCTGCTCTGAATATTAACAAGCACTTGGCAGCCGTAAAGTCCAGTCTCGCCTCTTCATCTCGAGACATTTTGAGTTTATTTTCAGAGCGCGAGGAAATATGTGTTCCTGACAGCAATGACAAAACATTGTGATGCTATAAAATTAATTGTGAAAGCTGTTTACTGTAGCGTGGGTGACCAGACCGGGAAGCGCTCTTGAAATAAAACAGCACATAAACAAGCAATTTAAACTAACTTCTCGTGTTTTTATGGATTTGATGTTGAATAAATGGCCTGTGAATGTTTGCTTGGCTTTAAACCTCTAGTGCTACATTTCAAAATTACCTGCTGTGTGAGGTTTTGAACTCGTGACGCGCCTCCTGACTACTTTTAGCTAGCACTTAAAATCTACAGATGATTAGGCTATGGCGACAGTAGCTCAGTTGGTAAAGCATTTGTCCACAGATCTGAAGGTTGGAGGTTCAAATCCCATTCCTGACATAAAAGACATGATTGGTTGAGCAGTTAGATCCACTGACCCGCAGGTTGGTGGTGCAATTCCAGCTCCCACAGATGGTAAATGGGCTAATTTTTATACAGCGCTTTTCTACCTTCAAAGCACTCAAAGCGTTTACATCAGGGAACCACGCTCCTATTCACACACCAGTGTACGAAGACACTGCAGCAAGGTGGGTTAAGTGTCTTGGCCAAGGACACAAGGACAGCATTCATCTGTGGGAGCTGGAATCGCACCGCCAACCTGTGGGCCAGTGGATCTGACCGCTCTACCGATGATGTTTAGGTCAAGAGCGGGATTCAAAACGCCAGCCTTCGGATCAGTGGACAAACACTCAGTCAACAGAGCTACTGATGAATGTTGTTGTTGTGTCCTTGGGCAAGACACTTGACCCATCTCCTCACTGGTGTATGAATGTGTGTGTGAATGGGTGAGTTCCTTGATGTGAAGCGCTTTGAGTGCCTTGAAGGTGGAAAAACCCTTTACCATTTAGTACCAAATAAATATCATATTAACGAAGCAGATATTCAAGTGAAAACTTTATACCTGACTCATGTACTACAAAACTGGATTAAGGTTAAAGAGGTGACTTCGGGGTTAACCTTGGTTTAATGATACTACGAAGTTGAATCACTTTCTGTCTGGGTAGATCTCTATGGTAACATGCCCTGAACTCATAACCTGCTCTGGACTAGCTGAAAGAAGAAGAAGATGACTCTTTGACCAATCAGAGACGAGCACCTAGTTGCCGTGGAGATGCATATGCAATGGTGTGTATTTATAACGAGGATATTTAAACATATTCATCTTATGCAAATTATTCCATTGGATGTAGCCATTGTTTAACCAATGTATTACACTAATGTGAGATAGTGTAAGCAAGATGTAAACCCGCTTTGTAGTGCCGCTTATCCAGAGGCTCTCCGGTCTGGATTAGTCTATGAGGAGACCTCCAGGAGCTATCTGTTACCCTCGAGCTAACGTTACACATTTTTAATAACGCTGGTTAAACACAGGCAATGTCAAATATCAAATATAAATCCATTGTTTTTGCATTTCAACGCACAAGTACATCTGTAAAACTATTCAAAAAGTTAAAAAGCGTAGAACACAGTAAGCACGTTTCACTTACTCTCCACAGATAAGGTGATGGGCTGGCTGGTCTTGTTCTCTCCGTTCTTGTCGTTTACAGCCTGGACATAGTATCGTCCTGCGTCTGGAGCCACCGCAGACAGGATGACCAGCGTGTTGTCCAGTGTTATCGCACTGAAAAACAAAACACAAAACCAATTAGCTTAAAGGGCATGTGCTTTTAAAGCTTCTGTTTCAGGAAAACACCCTTTACTCCATGCCGTCAATAAAAAGACACAATTTGAGAAAAAAAGAGGTGATATTGCATATATATTTGTAAAGACATGGATGACAAGCATACGGAAGCAACCAGCTGAGACATACAATTTTATCAGCAACTTTTTGGATGAGTGCCATGTGGAACCAACTGCCTGTGACTATCCCAGTCAGTTGTTTGGTCACTTTGGTCACATTTTTATAAAGCAGTTTTCCACCTTCTAGGCACTCAAAGCGCTTTACATCAAGGAACCACTCACCTATTCATACGAAAGTGTATGCAGACACGGGGAATGAGGGGGGTTAAGCGTCTTGCCCAAGGGCACAACGACAGCATTCATCTGCGGGAGCTGGAATCGCACCGCCAACCTGTGGGTCGGCGGATCTGACCGCTCAACCAATAATGTTTTTGTCGAGGGCGAGATTTGAAATGCCAGTCTTCAGATCAGTGGATGAACACTCCACCAACAGAGCTACTATTGCCCTGAATATGAAAAACAAACAAACAAAAACTTCAACTCACTGTAATAATCTGAGGACTTTCAGATTTCAGTTTAACTTTGAGATTATTTAGCCTCAAGAAATCTGGTCTTGTTTGAATAGCACTGGCAAGAGTTCTCTCCTTCCCTGCAGACAATCTGTGACCACATACTGCCTTTGCCCTGTAGACGAGAGCTGGAATCACACCACCACCCTGTGGGTCACTGGATCTGGCTGCTCAACCTGTTTATGTCAAAAACGGGATACGAACCGCCAACCTTTGGATCAGAGGATGAACACTCTACCAACTGAGCTACTGTCCGGTTCTTGAAATGGTTCTTCAAAATGCAGGTACTGTAGAATTTACACGACAATTTACACACAAGCAAAACATTTTTTGACCGTTTTTACACCTTTATTTAACAAAATAAAATAAACAGTTATGGAATTACCTCAATTTATGTCATATCTGCTGCCCATGCCCAACCAGGAAGTAAAATTCTAAACTAAAAACATAGAAACAAACTAGTCAATATCTTAAATATAATTATGTCAACTATGTTTGAGTGAAATAAGTGGTCCAACCTGTCACTTTAAAGTTATACAAGGTGATGTTAAGTGAATGCATTTCGTCTGCGGATTGAGCCCGGGGAAACACACAATTACCAAACACTTCATGGGGCTTTGCCAAGATCAAAACGTTAATAGAAAAAATGATTCCACGTTCATCCTTCAAAGTACGACTTAATTAGCACTAAATAAGACTTGTTATACGTCCATGCTTGATCCCGCGGCAGTCCCGAGCATTAAACATTTTAACATTTTAATTACACTCTTCAAGCAGCATTAGGTGTATCGATTTACAATGTGTAAACAATGTGCGAATGCTGAGAGTGGAGGGCAGACATATTGACAAGCGCTTCTGTTCACATAGCTCCTTATGGCCGAGGCTGAAATATGATAGCCTCGCATAATTACCCATCGCTTTTTAATTGGGTCTTTGTACCCCCGCTCCACGTACTCCGCGGCGTTTTGGCAGCGAGCGCTTCTGGCAGGAAACAATAATGCCTTCCCTTGTTCGCAGCAAACAGGCGCTCGGCCATTTTTCAGCAGGCAATCCAGAGGAGATCATTTGTGTGGTGGATCGCGAGGCCGGCTCAAATTAACCAATAACATACAAGCCGTAGAGACTCAGAGGGAACACAGGGAAGACATGTAGAATTCAAACATCAGGGCTTTTGAGCTGTTAGCTTGTATTGATATCTTTTGGGTAAAAAAAAAGCAGCCTAACTGTACATAATAATGCATCGGATTTACATAGCGCTTTTTAAGACATTCAAAGATGCTTTACAGAGCAGCATTCACTCCACACTCAGTGGTGGTAACCTACTTTTGTAGCCACACCTGCCCTGGAGCAAACTGACAGAAGCGAGGCTGCCAATCTGTGCTATCGGCCCTCTGGCCGCAACAACACTCATGCACACACTTTCCTTCTAAGCAATGTGGGTGAAGTGCTTTACCTAAGGACACAACAACAGTTTTTGACACCGGCGCCCCACTGTGGCCTCTAGGATTCCCAGTGGTCTCCCATCCAAGTACTAACCAGGCTCAGACCTTCTTAGCTTCTGAGATCTGACCAGATCTGGCTTTGACAATCCGGCATGGCCACATAATCTACCTGATCTAGTTCATCAGAATACATAACCTACCTTCACCCCACTGACGGCCTACACAGATGGTTTCAAAAGGCAGGGCATCTGGGTCTATCTTTGCAAATGTCACTTAAAACCAAGTGGCTTTTAAAACAAGCGGCTGATCATTTTGTCAATGTCAGTGTTGTTTTTTACTAATAAACGTGTAGGCGAACCTTCATTAAAACAATTACATGCACTTTTGTGTCATTTTCTTTATTTGAAAAAGACATTAACGCAGAAATCACAAAACACTAGCAACTGGTCACATTCACACACCAGTGTACGCAGACATTATGTCAAGAGCAGGATTTAAACCGCCAACCTTCACATCAGTGGACAAACTCTCTACCAACTGAGCTGCTGTTGCTCCAGCATTTAGCATCCTTCCATCCATCCTTTGGTTTATTAGGCGAAATGAAAATTCTATGCTATGACGCCACAATCCTGAGCTTTATACTCAAGATTTATACACGGTTGGTGGACACATCCTCAAACCATCTTTTTGCATTGATGGCTGATGCTATCAAATATTACAATCCGTCTTGAATTGCCTTGCGCATAAGACATAATATGGATCTACTGCTGCTCCCGTCCCGTTGTCTCAATCAAACCTTCCCGTGGACTTCCCATGTCAATTTAGCAACCACTGAAGGAGAAAGGCCTCCTGCTGCCTGGTGTTACAGCCCCCGACAATGTTTACAATCAATATTTTCCTATCATCTGAGCCTCTCTACAATCTGGAGGTAGATTGTCTGTTCCAGCTGAGTGCCCTGCTCCACTTATATTTCCCCTACAGTCGCATCACATCTACTGAAGCCTTCTATTGCTCGGCTTTACGTTATATTTTTGTAACTTTTTGGTCAGATGTCCTATCAAATGGAAGAAGCGTAGATCTCGGGATGGAACGCCAAAAAAAATCGTTGTCCTGGAAATTGGTTGTGCAAAATGTCCATAGAGATACATTAGCTTAAAGGGCCCATGTTACGCTATTTACTGATCTATGTTCTAATGTTGTTTCCTCATCACAAACAGACCTGGAGTTGTGTTTTGTTTCATTCACACATGTTTAACGCACAAACCCTGCATATTTAGGCTGAGTTCTTCTCTCAAACAGAAAACACTCTGTTCCACGTTGTGATGTCATGTAATACACAAAGTGCTCCATTGTGTTTTTAAACTCTGTACATCTTCACTAGAATCATTTGGATGATTTCAGCCCTGGAATTGTCCATCTCTACTGAACTAAAGGTAAAAGGTAGATGCTAACTTGAGAACTACAGCTTCATGACATCACAAGGTGGAACAGAGCATTTTGAGTTTTGGAGATGTAGACAGTCTAATAATAAAGGGTTATTCAAACATGTGAGAATGAAACAAAACAAACTCGAGGTATGTTTTTGAGGAGGAAACAAAACAACTCGAGGTATGTTTTTGAGGAGGTAACAACATTATAACATGATTGAAAGCTCACAAAAGTCAATTTTGCGTAATATAGGACCTTTACATAATGTTAAAAAGGAAACAAAAAAACGGTGGAACTGCGTAAACTGCTGGGTCACAACTTGTAAATACATCTATCGTGTCAGAACACCTTTGAATGAACGCTAAATTACTTCAAAAGTCTGCTAGTATATAGCATCTTAAAATCTCCATTGGTTTAATGTTAGTTTTTGTTTTTTTTTCTGTTTTAATTTTTTTTTTTTTTATTAGGCCCAAGCACCAGGGGCTTGCAGTTTAAGGAGAAAGTTGAAGGAGGTGAACTGCTGTTTCAAAGATTTTTCAGTAATTTGCAACCCCTTCAAATTATTCTGAGCACGAATAAAAACTCATGAAAACTTTTGTAATTATAATTGTAAATACCCTGTCTATTGCTACAACACAGCACAATTTAACTCCATATCAATTAAAGATACAGTATGTCACTTTTTGGCAGTGCCACGTCGCCTGCATGATTCCATGGAAATCCAAAATGAAAACCATACTTTGGAACATTCTCAATGGTGATAGATACGTTCTATGCCATACTGTGAAAGATTATAGCCAAATGAGCAACATTTCCATGGAAACGAGCAGGAAT
>KN470231.1:23864-35213 GCA_000787095.1 Periophthalmodon schlosseri
CTCCAGGCCAAATACGAGTCAGGTTTGTGGAGATGCAAGCCCGCTCAGAGTAAGAATACATGTTTTGCGAGTTTTTTCAGAGCAATAAACACAAACAAAATTAAAAACTTTTATTTGAGTCCACTTTTTTTAGCTAAAAGGTTACATAATATGGCTTTAAGTGATAATAACAGTGCTTAGACTTGACAATTAAGGGGTAAATGCTCTCTCAATCGTCACTACATACTTCCTAAGCTTAACAGCCTTTCAAATTACATTATACATTTAAACTACGTTCTACAGTGTCTGTTTAGTACTCCACTTCTCCCTGGGCTCATTAATGTGGTTTGACCTTCGTCTCTGTTGGTGGGAGATCTGAGTCCCTGCTGTTCCGTATCAAGGGTACGAGAGTGTAAAGGAGAAAACGAAGGTAAAACCAATTTTAATAAGGATCTTCTAAAAAGCACACTCGCGGTCAAATTCACACACAGATGAAAGAAAACTTAAACCACAGGAACCAAGCCTATTCCCTATGCGGCACCATTTCACCGTTAGCTTTTAGCATGAACAGCCCAACGACTTGTGAGACGCCTTTATGGATTGATTGATTTTTAAATATCTGCGAGCTAACTGGTCTCCGGGCTCATTTGGGATTCCTGGCGTGGGGCTACCACCAAAAACAGACTTCCTAAAGGAGCTGGCAGGACTGAGTGGCTGTAGCTTATGATCTGCGGTAAATATTTAATGCTAGCTCGCTGGAATGGTGACATCTTGGACACATGCCGATGAATTATGGATGCCTTCAGGGACGCGGGCCGGGCGGGAAGTGTCCAAAGCACTAAATGAATCCCAGGTGGTTTGCCAGGACACTTTCAGAAGCGTGTTTGAAAATGCTCTTTACCTGTCCAAATGAAATGGAGATAAATGTGTCTGTTTGCATCGCTAGCTTGATGCCGGTAACCAGGACCACGTTGACCTGTCAGCAGGTGCATTTGACTGTATAAGAAAGTGTTTTTTTTCTATTTAAAGATGAACTATGTAACTTTTCTCATATAGGCCATACGAAAGGACGTTTAACTTCTCTTTGTCTATAAAAATGATGATGCTATATCCAAATAAAGGTTCTTTTTAACAGACCCGTGTGTTGTTTACACCTCGACATGTTCCAGATGCCTTCTGCGTCCTTCTTCAAAAGCGTCACGTGATGTTACGGTGATGTGTCTTGCGGCTGATTTACACAGATTTTGGTGCCATTCTTCTATCTGCATTGGTCGGGGAACAGCGCCATCTGCAGTCCAATTTCTCCAGCACAGCATCCCAGGTCCTTGAGAGTTGATAGGACCCCTCGTCCCTGTTTATTGTCCTGTGGACTTGCCACTGTCAATGTAACATCGTGTGACGTGAAGAAGGACGCATCCGAAACATGTCAAGGTATGTGTAAACAACACACTGGTCTGTTAAAAAATAAGCTTTATTTGGAAATAATATTGTAAGACCAAAATGAACCTCTTTGAAGTAATAATAATGCAGATAACGCAATCCAGATGCTTTACAATTCCATGCATTATTCATTCACTCCACACTTGGTGGTGGTGAGCCACAGCTGCCCTGGGGCATACTGACAGAAGTAAGGCTGCAGTAACAACCTGCACCATGAGCCTCTCTGACCATCACCAACACTCACGCACAACATTCATACTAGGCAATATGGGTGAAGTGTCTTGCCTAAGGACACAACCAGACCCAGCCCCGTGTAGCTTCTAAAATCTGACGAGATCAGGCTTTGACAAGGAGGTTTGGCCACAAATTATGGAGACAAGCATGGAAGACCACCAGGCCAAGTTACAGGTCAGATCTATGTGACAGTAATAAGGGCATATTTCACCAAACATATCTTAAAATTGATGTATGAAGCGAACCGCGCGTGTGCCCTATAGATGAATCCATTTACAAGTTACCAATGTGCTAATTTTGGACTTTCCATATAGCAAAGTTTCGCGATAAGAACTGAAAAGAAAGCCACACTGGATGAATAATTGTGACATTTTTGTCCTCACCAAGTGCTCCAATTAACTGACTCAGAGACGTGTGACGCAGTGTAACGAGCTTTAAAATGCCTGTAATAGCCGGCCATAAAAATACCTGAAATACCAGTATAAATAAATATTGCGTCAACCCAACTTTGTGCAGTCTTGATTTGAAAGCTCGAGGTACTTGGGCTGTGTTCGCTGATTTGAATGCGCTCTCCTGCTGCGCTCACTGCTCTTGGCTGGTAATCAAGACTGGGCCCATGGTGGGTCACATCTCAACTGTGGCATGGAGCCTAAGGGATCACACAGCACAGAACACCAGGGACGCATTTAAATTAAGCCAATTATGGGAAAACAACTTGGTATTTGTATCACTGGGACTGTGTTCAAATGAGTAATACACCCAGGGTTGGAAACAGTGGAGATCCAGCATTTGTGTGGGTTTGCGTTTCATATAAAGATGGCCGTGGTCTACCAATGGGTTGTGTGGATGTTCTGGGTCATTTAGTTCATTAACAAGCCAAGCAGTGGGAGTGTAATCAACAAGCAAAGAAATAGTGTCAAGTAATACAGACTGGAACTATAAATCGGCAAAGAAAACACATTATGCAGAATTGACTTAAAGGGCTCGTGTTACGCTGTTTTCTGATCCATGTTATAATGTTGTTTCTTCAACACAAACAGACCTGGAGTTTTTTTGTTAGTTTGATTCACACATGTTAAACACACAAACCCTGCATATTTAAGCTGAGTTCTTCTCTCAAACAGAAAACACTCTGTTCCACCTTGTGATGTCATGTGGTAATACAGGAAGTGCTCCACTGTGTTTTCAAACTCCATACAACTTCACTAGAA
The DNA here is from genome assembly GCA_000787095.1 of Periophthalmodon schlosseri. Taxonomy (NCBI): domain Eukaryota; kingdom Metazoa; phylum Chordata; class Actinopteri; order Gobiiformes; family Gobiidae; genus Periophthalmodon; species Periophthalmodon schlosseri. The sequence goes on from KN470231.1 coordinate 26,729, forward strand.
TCATTTGGATAATTTCTGCCCTGGAAATGCCAGTCTCTGCTAAACAAAAGTAAAAAGTAGCGGTTAACTTGAAAACTACAGCTACGTGACATCACAAGGTGGTGCAGAAGTTAATAAAACAATAATTTTATAGCACATTTATTATAATAGATATTCCTATACAAGTATGTGTCAAGCAAGTTCAGTTTTCTGTTGTTTGGTCATTAATTTCCAGTGGTGGAAGAAGCACTCGATTCCGTTACTTGAGTAAAAGTACAGATACTAGAGCAAAAAAAAATACTCAAGTAAAAGTAAAAGTATCACATGAAAAAATCGACTTAAGTAAAAGTATTAAAGTACCCATTAAAAAATGTACTTAAAGAATAAAAGTAAAAGTATTTCACACATATTTTGAGGTCTTACGAAGGTTCAAATGTAGTGATTTTGATAAAGATTTGTTCTGAATTTTGTTCAACAGAGACAACAGAATCAATCATTTTTTTCTAGCTGTTTTTGTTTGTATATTTTTGTATGTTTTTTATGTATTTTTGTAAAAATCCTCAGGCTTTTCAGCAGGTTTATAAAGCCCAAATACGGTTCTTTTAAACAGCTGCTTCCATTTTCAAGTTATCATTGTGGTGGTTTTTCGTTTTTCTTGCACCTTCCCCTTCTCCTCATTGTCCTGGTTCTGACACGAGCCGCTGCCGTACGTTTTTCTTGCAACGACTCCTCAGCACGTAGCCGTCCTGATGTGCGGATTTATCAACCCACAGCGCCGCAAACTTAGTCAGATCAGATATGTAGCAGCACGCCTCCTTTCTATCTGCTTTTTATGTCTGTGTGTTTCTGTTTTAGTCCAAACCAATTTCCTTTCTCCATTATTATTCTCCCGAAGATGTCGCGGTCCACTAGAGAGCCTGGCGGGCCGGACAGCTGTTCAGAAGAAGAGCCTTGGCCAACGGCGCGTTTCATAGACGACCCCAGAAGCAAAACAACATCACCATCATATGCAATTACTCTCTCTTGGATCGATTTATTTATGTCGAGATCCAGGGGTGGTTTTAATGACTGCCAGACCCGTAATGATTTCGTAGCACTTTTATTCAATAATGATAAGAAGGATTGACGTACGAGTGGAGTGGTGCTGTTTTTAAAATTTCATTTGCCCACTAGCTGTTTCGTTCATCTGGTTTTAGTGTGGTCGCCACTTTAAAACTGAATTGTAGCTGTTATCCAATTCCATTTCCATTGTGAACTATGGTGGCAATTTTGGTAAGACATCTTGCTGAATTTAGATATAATTCGATAAAAAGTACTTGTTTTTTGGGATTTACCAGTGGGCGTCTTTGATAAAAGTTACACAGAAAGGGGCATTTTTAAAGCAACTAGGTATGGGCCGATACACAAGAATATCGTTTCATCATCATAAAAAGGGTCGAAAAAATCGTTTTACAGAATCGAGATAATCGTCAACAAAGATAATCGCCATTATTTCACCAGAATGTGTAGAACAAACCTACTTTTTAGCGATGGGACTTTTGGCTCTTTTATGGGATCCGAAGCCGTTCCAAAGACCGGTTCTTTTTATTGTTTTTTTATTTATATGACAGGAGCCAACGTGAGAACTTATTTAACTACAAACTAATTAGAAAGAGAAATAACCAAGGCTCAGATGTGTTTAAAACGGTTCAAACTGAGAGTGGGAGTGTGGAATTATGAATAACCAAAATAAAACATTACAATATAATCCGGTTCACGTTAAGGAACCGTTCAAAAGAGCCGTTCGAGTCGTTCGCGAAAGTCACATCACTGTTACTTCTCCGTGATGATTTCTTCTAGCTTGTTGTTTTCACTTATAGCAAAGGACATATGGAGCAAGTGTAAATTCAGCTTGGAAGACCTAACTCCGCTCCCTAAGTTTACCTGCTCCTCAGCCTCCATCACCTCCTCCTATTACTCCTCCCCGCACCTCCTCTTCGTCCAACCAGCGCCCAGTCTGCCTTATTTAAACCCCATCGCAGACGCATGGCCGGTTCAGTTTGTGCCCCCCAGGACCCCCTCGGCTCCCCATCATCTCACTGTCCCCTTCACTCACCTCAGCCTCACCTCTACCACCTCCAGTGTCCAGACCCCAGGGGGAAAACTCCTCCAACGTCATCTAGCTGGCCACACCCTTCATCGCAATGTCTTCTGCGGGGTCTGAGCTTTTCTTTTCTTTCTTGTCTGTTTGACTCTTTCCAGGTTGAAATAACAGTTGTTTAAACATGATGATTCATATCCATAACACTTTTAAACTGTCAGCAACTTGAATCATTATCGTGACATAATCATTAATCGCAATTATTTTGGCGATGATAATCCTGACACCAAATTTCGATACCGTCCCATGCCTAAGAGCAACACTGTAACTTTGTGGAGGTGGCACGTCACTTGCAGGATTCCACGGAGATAGAAAGATATAACGTGCCTTGGAAAAATATTTTAGTACAGCAAGTCATGTTTCACACTACACATTGGCTGTATTTGTGACTTCAGCCTGTTATAACAAGATAAGGGTTCATAATTCTATTATCTCTTGAGATTGAAATCAAATTAGCTCAATATTCAGTCAATGTCATGCACTGTCATACTCCAACTGGCAACAAGAAACTAATTATTCCGTCCAATGTGATTAAGAAAACACAATGTCAGACGTATTCACTCCTGTTACGTAAGACTAAAGCTAGGACAAACAAAGTCTAAACTAGCGCATTTGAACGTGCCACAGACTGTATAAAGAAGTGGACTAAGTGAGTGTGACGTCACCCACAGCGTTCGGCTCCAGTCAAATGAAGCTCATCGAGGCTAGCGGTTATACGGGCGAATTTAGAGACGAGTTCCATATTTTTTTTTATTATTTTCCATATGTTGAAGTTAACACCCTTTCCCGTGCGCACTGCTGGTTGAGCAGGGAGCGGGCGCTTAGTAATGCTGTCGATCAAACCTGTCGCTAACGCTAGCGGGAGCGACCTCGGGGAAAGAAGGCACCTGATTTGTCTGTTATTAATGTTCATATCTTGATTTACGGACACGATCGTGAAATAAAAATACCAGGATCGTGTACGATATGAACATTTTAAGACCAAAATGACGAGTCTGACAGCAGCAGTTACGAAGAGAAGGGCGACAGTTTTTCAATAGAAAGTGAATTGGAGCGAGAGTCGAATGGAGCCGGAGTGCGCCCATGCTCACTTCCTATTTGGAACGCGGCGGCTAGAAGGTTAGCTATGTCCATTTATATATACGGTCTATGGAACATGCAGGACCACGCAACAGCAAACTATTTGTCCAAAACACTTTTTTTGCTCCTACATTCAGACAGATATGTGTGTTACAATCGTGTTTTGACTACACAGAATCACATCTCGTATTTCCTTTCTCTGCTCCAGTCCGGCCTCGAAATGCCAGACTGAGGAGCATGGGGAGTGTTTTGGACGGCGTCGGTCCCTCTCCATTGGGCCTGACCTCACACCTCCATTACACGCAGACAAATGGCCCCTGTGAGACAGCGCTCCTGTCCGGGACCCCCCCTGAGAGGCAGAGGGACAGGTCACACGGGGCAGGAGGCTCACATGGCTGCCAGTGAGTAACAGAGTCCACACTGAGTCCAAGCTGGAGATGGGGCTTTGTAATGTTGTGCTTTAGTCCAGTGAACAGTAAATCCTGGTTTAGTCCTGGTTTGGTTCTGGTTTGGTCCTGGTTTGGTCCTGGTTTGGTCCTGGTTTAGTCCTGGTTTAGTCCTAGTTTAGTCCCGGGTTGGTGCTGGTTTAATCCTTGTTTAGTATAATGCACAGTAAATCCTAGTTTAGTCCTGGTTTGGTTCTGGTTTGGACCTGGTTTAGTCCTGGTTTGGTCCTGGTTTAATCATGTCTTAATCTTGGTTTAGTCCTGGTTTAATCCTGGTTTAGTTGCAGTTTAGTCCTGGTTTAGTCCTGGTTTAATCCTGGTTTAGTTGCAGTTTAGTCCTGGTTTAGTCCTGGTTTAATCCTGGTTTAGTCCTGGTTTAGTCCTGCTTTTTAAACCTATTTTATCTCTGACTTTAGGTTTAGCTCTGGTTTAATCTTATTTCTTTGTTTACAGTGATGGTTTAGGCCTGATTTAACTAGTTTGGACCTGGTTAAATCCTGTTTTTTAGTAAATACAAAGTTAAAATGTCAACTTTTTACCAGCCGTTTTAAAGTAAACGTGCTCCAAGTTCACTACAACTATGATAGTAAAAAGTATATGTTTTAAGTAGCCAATACCATGAACACGTTATATCTTAAAAAGCAGCTATTGAGGTTAAAATGAGACTGGTGTTCGCATCTAATTATAAAGTGTTTTTATTGTCCAAGAATCAGGAAATTCGCAGTTATCATGATAATTGTTGTTAGCATTACCATGTTGAGAAAACTGCTTATAAACTCATCAAAGTGAATAATTAGGATACTATAGGAATGTACAAAATAAGCAAAGTGAATAATTTTAACCGCTGCAAAGCATTTAAAATAAAAATAAAAATAGTTTTGTTTTTCACATTTCGAAACAGTAAAAATCAGACGCAGCCACTTGTGATTGTGATGTGCATTACTTCATTATGTGGATATATAGTGAAAATATATATAGTGAAATACAGGGGAGGGCTCGGTCTATTTCCTGGGCGTCTTGACTAATGGGGAGTCTGTAGGACACTGACAGGAGCCCGGCGTCAGAGACAGGGGACATTAATTGATCAGTCTGTGTGTCAGATCACTATGGGAACTGCGCCGGACGTGTCACTCCCGTCCTCCCACCCAGTCCAGAGGGTCAACCTAGTGCATGTACCGCCTTCAGCTGCGTCTCAACTACGAGCACGTATTTTCAAACAGATAAATCCCAACCCATACGTCAATGGACAGATTTAAGGAGCAGAAAAAAATGGTAACATGGTCAACGGTCAGATTTTTATACAGCGCTTTTGGAACCTCTCACCCATTCACACACACGTTCATACACCAGTGTACGCCGACACTGGGAGTCAAGGGAGAGGGGGTTAAGTGTCTTGCCCAAGAACACCGGAATCGCACCGTCAACCTGTGGGTCAGCGGATCGGACCGCTCTACCGGTGATGTTTATGTCGAGAGCGGGATTTGAACCGCAAAACCTTCGGATAAAAGGTAAAAAAAAAGTGATACAAAATTGTAAGTCAATGTAAAGTATAGTTTTGTTTTACCACGATCAAGTATTGTTTTTTGTCAGATGCCCTTCCTAATATAACCAACGATGTGCTTTGAATGGAACAGGTAATTAAGTAAAGTGTCTTGCCCAAGAACACAACAACAGTAGACACTTGGTCAGAGAAACAATTAAACCCGCAACCAGCTGTAAACTTAAATGTGCCAGTCCTAATATGGCCAACAATGTACTAACTGGAACAGGTAATGTGAGTTAAGTGTCTTGCCCAAGAACACAACAACAGTAGACACTTGGTCAGAGAAGGAATTGAACTTGCAACCTGCTGTAAACTTTAAAGTGCACTGTGTAACTTTCCTGGGGGAGGGTCTGCCACCTGCTTGTCTCCACAAAGATGTTGTTGCTTTGCCAGTAATTTTCCACAGTATGGCATTAACCGTATCTATATCCATGGGGACAAACAGATCGCACCACCAGGCCAAGTTACAGGTCAGATCTGTGGAGAGGCGACCCTGCTCATAGCAAGAATGCATGTCTTCCAAGGTAATATTGAGTTACAAAACCACCCATAATGTTGTTACCTCCTCAAAAACATACCTGGAGTTGTGTTTTGTTTCATTCACACATGTTTGAGTGACACTTTATTATTAGTCTGTCTACATCTCCAAAGCTCAAAATGCTCTGTTCCACCTTGTGATGTCATGAAGCGGTAGTTTTCAAGTTAAAAGCTACTTTTTGCCTTTTGTTTAGTAGATATTGGCAATTCCAGGGCTGAAATCATCCAAATGATTCTAGTGAAGGTGTGTGGAGTTTAAAAACACAGTGGAGCACTTCCTGTATTACCACGTGACGTCACAAGGTGGAACAGAGCGATTTCAGTTTGAGAGAAGAACCCAGCTTAAATACGCAGGGTTTGTGTGTTAAACATGTGCGAATGAAACAAAACACAACTCCAGGTCTGTTTGTGACGAGGAAACAAAATTAGAACATAGATCCGACAATAGCGTAATACGGGCCCTTTAATGCCATATTGCGGAACATTCCAGACAAATCTTGAGCAGCATCTCGAGACCAGCAAGTGACAAATCATCTATCAGAAAAGTTACATAGTTCCCCTTTAAGTTCTATGTCCTGTCTGAACTATGCAAACTTAGAATAGAAAAATACAGGACACGAGCTGACTTTGAAAACTGTACTGCAGTATTTGTGCGAATGGTAAGATGTAGTACTTGAGTTTATCCAGTGTTGCCTCTTTATGGCCAGAAGTCTAGACCACGCAAATGTAATGCAAATGTATCGACTAAAGAGCTCTATTATACACAACATTATGAACTCAAAGTAACACAACAAAACACACATTTCAATAGAAACAGCTCTGCCGAATGCTTTCCTTTTCTCTACAGGGAGAATAATGGGCTTCGATGTAAAAACGTTTTTTTCATTTCTTGCATTGTTGGACTTTCGACATTCAAAAGGCGTTGATACAGTGAAACGGAGCTGGAGCAAAGTCTGAAGATACTATTCCGGTCTATACCTATGGCCACAACACACCCGGTTTAGTTGTTCTGTTGTCTTCTGTCTGTTGGATCGGTGACTCTCTTTTACTCTTTCATCGCCATTTTGTTTCCCTTGAGAAATATTGTGACCACTACAGCTCGGGAACACTCCACAGAAATTTTGGACAAGCTTTGACCACTTTATCTTGCCTTCAAAGTTTGACCCTCGACAAACTCCTTCAAATCTCTTCTGCGTCATCGACCGCAACTTTGAGGATAAAAAGTTCACCTGTGGCCACAGTGATGGGGAAATAATAGTTCGGTTCGTTGACCGATATGATGGTTGACGTTGTTTCCTTGGGCAAGACACTTCATCTGTTTTGCCTCCATTGTCTGTGTTTGTGTGGAGTTTGTGAGTTGTTAAATGTTCTGAATGGAGCCTGCAACCTACTTGTCTCCCTGGAGATGTCATTTGCCTGGAGTGTCCCACAGTATGGCATTAAATTTGTCTGGAACTTCTTCAATTGCAGGTGTTTTCATTGCTCGAAATTACCTTGAAAAGCATGCGTCCTTACTGTGAGTGGGCTCGCCTCTGCACAGATCTGATCTGCACCTTTGCCTAGTAGTGTCCCCCGCTTGTGTCGTTGGAGTTGGATGATAGATGAGTTTGATGTCATAATGTTGTACACTCCAGGCAAAGCAATAACATCTCCATGGCGACAAGTAGGTGGCGGATACCCCTCTAGAAAAGTTACATAGTGCATCTTTAAAGGTCCTATATTACGCAAAATTGACTCTTGTGAGCTTTAAACCATATTAGAATATTGTTACCTCAGTGTTTTGTTTCATTCACAAGTCTGCCTACATCTCCAAAGCTCAAAATGCTCCGTTCCACCTTATGATGTCATGAAGCGGTAGTTCTCAAGTTAACAGCTCCTTTTACCTTTTGTTCAGCAGAGATTGGCGATTCCAGGGCTGAAATTATCCAAATGATTCTAGTGAAGGTGTGTGGCGTTTAAAAACACACTCGAGCACTTCCTGTATTACCGTATGACATCACAAAGTGAAACAGACTGTTTGTGTGCAGGGTTTGTGTGTTAAACGTGAACAAAACAAAACACAATTCCAGGTCTGTTTGTGACGAGGAAACAACATCATAACATAGATCAGAAAACAGCGTAACATGGCTCCTTTAAACAATACTGGCTTATAGAACGTTGTGATGTCATCTGAAACCCAGCGATACAGAACAAGAGAAAGAACAACGATCCGAGTTGTACAAGAAAAGCCTACAGAAAGTTCATCTTCACAGGTCTGAGTGTGTGAGCCAACCGGAGCAGCTGCGAGGGGCCGAGGCTCCGAGGGAGCGGTGACAGAGCCGAGCCAGACTGTACACCGCCAGAGGGGAGACTGCAGCAGGAGCAGAGAGAGGCCTTCACAAGTTTATCAGTGAGTTCATTATACGAGCTCATTTACACCCAGTACTGCTCAGAGCAGATAGGCAGGATGACAGGTTCAAGGCTGTCTTTTTGTTTACAGGTCCTATATTACGCAAAATTGACTCTCGTGAGCTTTAAGCCGGGTTATAATGTTGTTACCTCTTCAAAAACACACCTGGAGTTGTTTTTGTTTCATTCACACATGTCTGAGTAACGCTGCATTACTGGGCTGTCTATATTTCCGAAGCTGGAAATGCGCTGTTCCACCTTGTGATGTCATGAAGTGGTAGTTTTCAAGTTAACACCTACCTTTTACCTTTAGTTCAGTAGAGATCGGCAATTCCAGGGTTGAAACTATCCAAATGATTCTAGTGAAGGTGT
>KN470231.1:35394-55910 GCA_000787095.1 Periophthalmodon schlosseri
CGTTAAACATGTGTGTATGAAACAAAACACAACTCCAGGTCCTGTTGTGATGAGGAAACATTACAACATAGATCAGAAAATAGTGTAATATGGGCTGTTTAAAGTTCGTACAACACGTTTTCATGTTTTTCTACTCATTACTTGGTGTTGTGGCGTAGTATCTGTGGTAAATATTCATCATTGTGAAAAAGTTTAATCTTAAAAATACAGGAAGTACCAGTGAATTCTAAAACAGACTTCCTCTACGTTTGTTATCAACGTGGAAAATTCCATCCAAAACACAAGGACACTTCGCGCAAGGGGGGCATTTTTGGCAGTTGTGGTGTTGTCATATATTTGTATCAGTCTAATCATAACTACACAGGTTGGCGGTGCGATTCCAGCTCCCACAGATGAATGCTGGTGTTGTGTCCATGGGCGAGACACTTAACGCACCTCGCCCCCAGCGTCTACGTACACTGGTGTGTGAATGTGTGTGTGAATGGGTGAGTGGTTCCTCGATGTAAAGGGCTTTGAGTGGCTTGAAGGTGGAAAAGCGCTGTATAAAAATGTGACCGTTTACCAGATCTGCCGCCCGTGTCCAACCAGGAAAAATGTGACCTTTACCAGATCTGCCGCCCGTGTCCAACCAGGAAGTAAAATTACAAAAAAAAAAAAAAAACTAAGCAAGAATTTTAGTAAAATCTTCAAAACTACTTTGTAAAGTTTTCGTGAAATGGATACCTAACCTGTCATATGCACAGAAATATTTGCATGTTCTCACATAGTGGAGGTAACTGGAGGTAACAACTCTCCGAGAAATACTTCAGTCTCATCCATCATTCAGGCTTTTTAAAATTGTGTGCGAAGTGCTTTTTGCAGGATCTTTACATGTATCTTTTTGGTAAACACATTTCAGTTCGCCAACAGAAGCCCATTCATGTACAAAACGGAAATGGAAAACTTTGCTTATCCAAGAAAATGTGTTTTTCTGTTTTAAGGGATAATGGTCAATTTTGAGTTCAAATATTCAAGTGTCCTCAAACACAGAACACTACATTTTATCATTAATTCTATTTCCATATACTTCCGTCTCACAAATTGTTGCCATGTTTACACACTTACCAGTCTTCCTCAATGGGGAACAACCGCCTATTGTGCAGCGCAATCATATCTGCATATTTTTAGCCTTATGCTTGTTAACCAGCGCGCCATATAATAAACAACAAACAATCAAAACACAATCAACAGGTGCCGGCGAGGAGCACGCGTCAAGCTGCTTCCTTTCTCACCACTGCCGCGAAATCTGCAAAAACACGTAGAACGACTGAGCTCCCTACCGATGCTAAACCCGTCAAAAAACAGCTTTGCAGCGAAATGAACGCTGAACAAAACAGCACGATGTGAAGTCATGAAGTGGTAGTTTTCAAGTTAACAGCTCCTTTTACCTTTTGTTCAGCAGAGACTGGCGATTCCAGGGCTGAAATTATCCAAATGATTCTAATGAAGGTGTGTGGAGTTTATAAACACAGTGGAGCACTTCCTGTTTTACCGCATGACATCACGAGGTGGAACAGAGTGTTTTCAGTTTGAGAGAAGAACTCAGCCTAAACATGCAGGATTTGTGTGTTAAACGTGTGAATGAAACAAAACACAACCCCAGGTCTGTTTGTGATGAGGAAACAACATTAGAACATAGATCAGAAAACAGCGTAATACGGGCCCTTTAAGTGTCTCATGTGTCACTAATAACGTGGACTATTCGAACCAAATAAATACATTCTCAAAACTACAGAGGGATGGGTGTTTTTCAGATTATAAGACTGTAACAAACGGAATCAAAACACAATCAACAGGTGCTAGCAAAGAGTATCCTTCAAGCTGCTTCCCTCCTCACCACTGCCGCGAAATTTGCACAAACACGTAGACCGACCGAGCGCCCCACCGCCGCTAAACTCGTCAAAAAACAGCTCTGAAGCTAAACCAACGCCGAACAAAATAGCACATACAAAGTTGAGCGTATGCAAGGCTTGAGACTTCATTTGTCAAAAGCGGTTACGTTGCAGATATTTTTGAGCGGGTGGCATTTTGGCTTTTTTTCATCCACGGTTGAGGTGTGATTAGGCATGAAGCAGAGAGAAACAGCAAGGCAGACCCCCGGTGAGATTGTAAATTAAAGTTATGACACCCGAGGAGGCAGAGAAGGATGTCAGAATAAAGGAAAGGGTATTAAAAAACACGGGAATGGATGGATACTTGATTATATAAAACGGTATGACAGAGGTAGGCCTATATACAGTGTGGTAATCAGCTGAAGGCTCGGTGATGGTGAGAAGCTTTGGATCCCTGTATTTATGATTAGAAAAAAGTAGGACAAAATGTGACAGATGCTTTTGCGCGTTGGTTTTGAAGTTATTTGTTATAAAATGGAGGCATATAGAGTTTCAAATAAATGCTTCTGTTTTGAAACGGGTTCTTTGATCCCAACCAGCTAATTGTTGTGGCTGTTAGTTTTAGACAAATGCAAAAGGAGTTGCATACAAATCCCCACATCATGAATATACTACTGTTATATATATTCAGGGAAGGTATTGGTGCAGAAGTACACAGCGATGGGGTTGGACTATCTAACAGTACTTCAGGAATACTTCAATTACAACGGTTAAAGACGCTCTACCTGATTTTTTCTGTCTTAAAAACGTGAAAAACCGAACAAGTTCATTTTAAATGGTCCAAAGTTATCCCTCACTTACCTCATGCATCCCAGTTACTCACCAAGTTTATTAGTGCTTTTAACTAGCTAATTAGCTAACTAATGCTAACAGTGCGCTTTGTGATTATTGGACAATAAAACACTTTTTAATTAGACGATACACAGAAGATTTATTTTAACCTGCTTATGCAATATATCTGCACTGGGGCAAGACACATTTTGCTCAAATAAAAACTGGAAAAAATGGGTAAAGGGCCTTTAAGTGAGATTTTCGTGGAATCTGGCCGCTTGCTAAAGGATCTTACGCAATTTTAAGACATGAAACAAATTGGAACCTTATAATTTGAAGTTTTGGAGCTGCAAAACCAAGAAGTGTCTCGTTAAGTGTCTTGCCCAAAGAAACAACGACAGCATTCATCTGTAGGAGCGGGATTCGAATTGCCAACCTTCGAATCTCTACCAACTGAGCTACCTTCGCCCAAGCAGAGAGCTACCAGAGGTACCTATACCAAAGTTTAGAATCATTACTGTAATACTTCTTCAAATAACTGCAAAAAGGTCAGTCAGAGATACACAATACTGCACTCCATGTTGACAAAGCACACAGTAAAACCCTGCGCTCCTTAAGTATCTCCATCAGAGCAAACATTCGCGGTTAAACATAGCTTTTTCTCTCGATAAATTCTCCCCACGAGCCAGACTTTGATGCCTTTGCAGAGTCGGCGCTTGTGGCATTCATCAAATTCAATTAAATGATTTTCAATAAAAAGCTTCGTCTGTTATCAACTCTGCTCATTTGCACACGCTGACCTTGGCACGGCGTCGTACAGAGATTTGCATTCTCAGAGCTAGGGGCGACTAAGAGAGGATGAAGAAAGCCAAACGACGCACAGCGGGGCGTCTATAATTGAGAAAAGAGGAGCGGTGGAGAAAAAAAAGGTAGGGTAAAAATATATTTAAAAACGGGGAATGTGGATGGGAAACAGAGCGACAGCATAGAGGAGATAATTAATGTAAAACTAGAGCTGGGATAATGGAACTCACATAACCCAGAAATGCTCTCCAGTTCTCAAGCTCTTTGTCTGTCTTTTTAATACAATAACCTACTTTAAACAGCACATATTATGCATTCTTGTGGCTTTAATTCCATTTTAAACATGATTTTGGCCACCTTAGGATAAGTATTTCACATTTTCTAACTTCTAACTTTAAACACACTTGGTAAACTACGCAAATGGACCTGGAAGACACTCACCCTGGACGCAAAGAATATGCTAATTTCATACAGAAAGGCCCCATGAATGTTATAACCATAGACTGCATATATAAATGGACATACCGCTGCTAACCGCCGCGTTCCAAATAGGAAATGAGCATGGGCGCACTTCTGGCTCCATCGACTCTGGCTTCAGTTCCACTTCTATTGAAAAACCATCAGCCCTCTGTCCGTAACTGCTTCTATCAGACATGTCATTTTGGTCTTAAAATGTTGGTTTTAACCCCCTCTACATGATTCTGCGTTTTTTATTTAACTATTTTGTCCACAAATCAAGATATGAATATTAATAACAGACAAATCAGACACCTTCTTTCCCCGAGGTCACTTCCGCTAGTGTTAGCAACAGGTTTGATTGACAGCGTTGCTATGCGCCTGCTCCCTGCTAAACCTGTGGTGTGGGCGGGAAGGGGCGTTACCTTCAAGAGCCTCGCTCCGGATTGGCTCTTTGGTTGCTATGATACTCACAGTGGAAATTCCAAATATGGAATTTGGCTCCAAATTCACCCTTGTAGCTTGACTGGAGCCGAACGCTATGGGTGACGTCACACTCCCTTAGTCCACTTCTTTATACAGACTATGGTTATAACACAAATGTTATAACAATATTACTACTTAAAGCATATTGGATGTATAATTCATGGCATTGTTTATTTTACTTACTGCTGCAACTAACCCAATGTAGCTGCTGAGTGTTTGTCCACTGATCCAAAGGCTAGCGGTTCAAATCCCGCGCGATTCCAGCTCCTACAGATGAATACTGTCATTGTGTCCATGAGCAAGACACTTAACCCACCTCGCCCCCAGTGTCTGCGTACACTGGTGTATGAATGTGTGTGTGAGTGGGTGAGTGGTTCCTTGATGTAAAGCGCTTTGAGTGACTTGAAGGTGGAAAAGCGCTGTATAAAAATTTGACCAATTTGCATTTAAGGTCCTAAAAGGGGATCACATCATTTAATTAAACCACGACAGGGAAAATATTATGACTGCAAAATGTTAATTATTTCTACTTAATTTTGTGGATTTTTCCTGCAGCTGAAAAGGTGTCATAGCAACATCTGCGACGAGCTTAATGGCTTCAGTTCACTTCTCTCATTTAAAACCTTAATTTTGTAACTATGTACTTTTACTTTTTAATACTTTTGGCAGTATTTAAATTATCAAAATATTTTCATTTAACATTGACTATATGTAGTTACATTCTTCACTTTCTAAAGTTTAATTTGACAAAACTTAACAGAAGTGCCAATGGGATGGATAACAGTTAGCTCGACATTTTGTAAAAAGTATGAAGGTTTTACATGCAGTTCTACAGGAGCTTTAAGAAAGAAGCCAGACCAAATGTATCTCTAATTGGGGATTTAAACTATTACAACCAATCATCCTCCTACTGAAATTCTACTAGTGTAAAGCTGCCAACTTTTTAAATGCTGCCTGCGGCTTAAACAAAAGGATATCAAGATTTTTCAGTTATCGTTAATGATCACAAGAACTAAAAGAATAAAACTCCTGACAATTTTATCAGCATTTTTTTCTTATTTCAGTTCAATCTATAATGTGTATATAAAAGTAAACCTAAACCTTGTTTTTCTTGCCATTCATGTCACGATAACATGACGACATATATTACTGATATCGATATATTACTGAAGTAAATATAGATGGTAAACCATAATATTGAAACAAATTTATGCCACTGAAACAAAAACCCAAGAGTAGATTTAAACCAAAAAAAATATTCTAAATGTACAATATTATTAAAAAAATCATGACTTCAACCAATTTGTCATTAATTATACGGCTCAAATCTTATCGTATAGCCAAAAAATAACCAAAAATTCATTCTCCACCAACCGCCAACCTGTGGGTCAGTGGATCTGACCACTCTGCCAGTGATGCTCAGAGGACAAACACTCTACCAACTGAGCTACTACAGGCTACATTCTGAAGAGTAGGTATTCACTACATTCATATACAATGTCTATACAATTTTCTACAACACAAAGCAGATTGATTTATATCAAGATTTCCAAATGGTCACATTTTTATCAAGGATCTACTCATCCATTCATACACCACACACTATGCAGACACGGAAGGCGAGGTCTTGCCCAACAACAGCATTCATATGTGGGAGCTGGGATCGAACCGCCAACCTTCGGATCAGTGGACAAACACTCTACCTTCACTAACAAAGAGACCGTTATGATATTGCAGATACATTATAAAAGTACGATTTTAGTAGTACAGTCATTCTTTTTTTTGCTGCACTCCCACTTTACAATCCTGCACATCCTTCAACTTTTTTTTTTTTTTTTTTTTTTTTCACGGCAGCGTAAATAATCTGATTAGATCATGAACTTTCCATTTTCCCGGTGAAAATGAGAAACCCACATCGGGAAGCGGAGAAATAAAGTGTCTATTTGGACCCGGAGCGAACGCCAACCCTCCGATCCTCAATCAGACCCGGACAGCGCCGCTCTCATTGTCATTCTGGGTCAGCCGGTGATTACTGATGATGAGGAGCTGATAAGGAAGATTCAGTCTAACCCAGGGCAAGGTCACCTCCCACTGCGCACAGATGCAGATGTGATGAGGGTGGGATAAGGCTTCTTTAACGCGCAAAACACACACGCAAACGCACACGCAAACGCACACACGCCTCGAGACGGAACTGGTTTTCACCTTGGGATGGAAGATGCCGAATATAAGTAAACTTCTATAAAAAGTTGAGGTAGTTTTGGGTCTGCAGATACTACGAACTGACTCAGAAAGAAGTAAGTGCTTAATGTTTCACCGTGGTATAAATTATAACAATACTGGCGGTGGTGGATGAAGTACTCAGTTTTGTTACTTAACTAAAAGTACAGATACAGAGGTTGGCCTCGTAGGTTTTGTTACTAACTAAAAGTACAGATACAGAGGTTGGCCTCGTAGGTCACGATAACACATTTTGAAGTTCGATATATATCGCTGAAGTAAATATAGACGATAAACGATAATATTGAAACTAATTTATGCCACCGACACAAAAATCCAAGAGCAGATTTACACCACAAAAGCTATTCTGAATCTGCAATGTTGTTAAAAATGCAAGAGCTGCAATAAATAAACAGAAGAATGAAACACTTTAGTCATTAGTTTGCATCTGTAATGAGTCATAGAAGTTATTAATTAAACCTGTTATGGCTTAAATATTAATGTATTGCCAAAAAATAACCAAAAATTATATTATAGTTATAATCTATGAGACCCATGGATCATCATCATCGTTATAATTTGCACATTTTAAATCGCAATATTCATCTAAAATTACTTAATAAATTAAACAAGTCACTTTCAGCGTTAGAAAGAGCCGTGTAGCTGTCGGCTCCTCCTACGTATAGCTGCAGATCTTATTAGCAAGTAGCGGATTTTTTTTCATTTGTACCAAAATGACTACGCAACGCTGCCGAACCCTACGTGTATCACCGATTAAGAAAATAAAATTGAAGACCAAAGTAAGTACAGAGCAGTGGGCGTGTGCTGGTGGCGGTGAAAACTGCAGTTGATCGGCAAAATGGCGTCTTGAAAATAAGCGATTAAAGATTGCTCAAACATGCAGGAATCATTCCAAGAACAACTTCGAGAGGGGAACTGAGAAGGGGAAACAACTATAACGTGGTTAAACGCTCTGAAAAGTCCATTTTGCATCATAGGTCTGCTTTAAAAATAAATCTGTACTGTGAAGGAATTAGAACGTCTGGCCAGTCTACAAAGTTGGTTATATCTTTGCTGCATATTGTTGACTCTTTTTCCATTGTTATTCATTTAACGTGACGATAAACCCTTAAAGTTGGCCTCCGGAAAGGCCCTTTGAAGCCGCGGCCACAGAAACAAGCCAATTTTCCACCACGCCTCTCAATTTCGCCCTGTTTTCTCTAAGTAAAGACAACGGCAACACGAACAACCGTCCCATTTAAGTCTATAGTCCCGCCGGGCAGGGACACAGGTGACCCATGACAGCTCAAATTCTCCTCCGAGTGAATTAGGAGCGACGGGGTGAAGAAGACGATGAGCAGGTAAAATTGGTCTGTTTGGGTTTTGGAGGATTCTGGGAAAACAAAAGGTTGGAGAGATTTCACGCAGTGCCATAGCTGCTTTGATGTCGAGGCTTGTTCGGTAAAAGACTATCCAATTCTGCAGAAAACAAAGAGACCAAATGAGGATTGATGATAAACGGTAGGGCACAAAACAGGATTTAAACTGAAGGGTTGGAGCTAAGAATAGTCTATGTGCTTACACCTGCTGAAGTCGACAATTGGGTTTAAAATTGGACTGAATGTAGGTTTAAAAGCAGACCCATTGTGCCTGTGTCCGCTGTATGGTTATAATCTACGACACCCGTGGATGATTATGTTATAATTCGCATGTTTAAAATCGCAAAATTCATCTAAAACAACTTAACAAAAGAAACAAGTCGGCTGAATTCCACGTTAGAAAACTGCTGGTGTCACCGTAAATGTCATCGCAACAAAGACCGGTGCAGCTGTCGGCCCCTCTATGGATAGCTGCACATCACGTTAGCGAGTAGCGGATTTTTAATTTAATTTGTCCCAAAATAATTACGAGATGCTGCCGAATCCTACACGTATCGATGACACCTACGCGTATCGATTAAGGAAATAAAATTGGACAACAAAGTAAGTACACAGCAGCGGGCGTGTACCGGTGGATTGATCTGCAATATGGCGTCTTGAAAATAAGCGATTAAAGATTGCTCCAACGTGCACGAATCACTCCAAAAACAACTTTGAGAGGGGAAATGAGAAGGAAACAACTATAACATGGTTAAACTCTAAGGTACATCAGATAATGTACTTCTGGCAGCTGATATTTACTGTAAAAAATCGAATTACGTTGAATTGTTAAAGGACTTGCAGTTGTAGTAGAGTAACTAGTAATAAAAATGCATTTGTATCACCTTTCAAACTTTTCCAAATCCTCAAAGGCGTTTTACAATTCCCTGCCACAGCCGCCTCGGGGTAGACTCTGGCTGGACGATGTTTTTTTCCCTTCATATTGATCTATCGCAATTTTCAATTCGATCTTCGTCCATCTTATTGAAAACATAGACAGGTGGACTTCAGGCACAAAGAGCAGGCTGTCATGATCGTTACAGTTTTTGTTTCAAGTTGAAAGGACCAATAACTCCAAAGATCCACATTTAACGTTCGGACTGAGTTTGTACGACGTGTTAAGACTAAAAGGATGCGCGTGTTGTGGATACCGGCAGAAACGCGTTCGATGTCCGTGTGCTAAAATGGGTTTCTTCCATGAACGGTCAGAAAAATAGACGTTTACTTTCTGAAACTTGGATTATAAAGATGAGAAGCACCACAGGAGAAAGAGAAGAAAAGGTGAGGGGAGAGAGGAAGGGAGAGCGGGGGCAGAGGCACTGACAGAGGGGGCAGAAGCACACACACAGAGGGGGCAGAAGCACACACAGAGGGGGCAGAAGCGCACACACAAAGGCAGAGGGAGAGACTGGACTTTTAGTGAAATTGCGCAGATTCAAGTCAAAAGTTGTGAAACGCAAGGACACGTGAGGAGACATAAAGAGACTGTGACCATGACTCGTAACTTTGACCTAAACAAGAGCGGCGTGACCCCTTCAGCCCAACACGCTCTCGCTGCGACAGGATTGGCTGTAGACATGCCGATTAAAATGCGCTTGCCTTACCATCGAGACCGACCAAAGTTTCGATCGCGATCCATCGAGCTTTTGATTTTTGGCACAGCCCTAATTCAAACACACACTACATTCACTCTAGGCAAGGTGGGTGAAGTGTATTGCCAAAGGACGTAACAGCAGCACTTGGTCCAAGCAGAAATCAACCCTCCAAACTTTGGGTGGTGGACAACTGCTCTAACTTCTGAGCTACCGTCATTTGTTTTGAAAGAGATGTTAAACTTAATGCTAGTTTTTGTTTCATGTGGCTAGGCCCAGTATTTACACATAAGAGACATGAGAACTTTCAGTTATTTTGACACGACAAACAGACAGACATGATGCACTAATTTCAAGTTATACCTGATTATATTGTTATTTACGAGGCGCATTTGAACACCCCACATTGTTTAGTCCGTGTGCCTTTAATTAGACTTCAGTTCTTAACAGTACCACCGCAGCGAGGCACAGGCAGTGAGCAGGGAGCCTGTTTTTTACTTTTTATAACTTTTAAACAAACATCCCTGGGGAAAAGAACTACTTAAAACTTCTTCTGTGTCTAAAAATCTGCAACAAACGGATATTAACCATAAACCAGGACAAAATATTTGCTCTTTGACAAGTTGTAATACAAATTCTACCATCAAATTCTGACCTTCTCTTCACCTCGGTTTTAGGTTTAGGGTTTTTGGCTTAATTTATCTGGATATTTTTACTAACGCATACTATTTTTCTATGTTTGAACTGATTTTTAGCATCATACAACTGATGTTTGTATTATCCCCAAAGTATTCCAAAGTACAAGGTTCAAGTTTTTGTGCCCGGAGAGTTTTGGATCAGACACAGAACTGTGAGTGAACTTCAGGACTCTGTGTACAGTGACCTGTCAGGGCTTTGTGGAAATATTGCATTTTCTACAGGGAGGTGTCAGAAGTCTACAGCAAAGACTGGAACTCAAAAACAATAACTGAATATAGTTAAAAAAGTCAAATAAACTTGTCAAATCTAATGCTCTTAATTCAAGTCTATACAAGTTGATAAACCAACTGCAGAGAATCCAACATAAACAAGTTAGCAAACCAGTTAGCGTGTGGGTTGACTAGCAAAACGTGACGAAGCCGCTCATGTTGCAAGATCGTTCTCGTCGAATGCAATAACAAAAAAACAATAGTAATACATAATAATGAAATATAATGAAATACGAGCCAAAAAGTCGTCATTTTGGCCAGTTTAAACCTCGAGGTAAACGTACATGCCGTGGACTTACATTCGGCTGCTGGGAGGGATCTTGCGTCCGTCTCTGTACCATGTGACCTGAGGTTGTGGATAACTCCGGATCCGTGGAGCGGGGATCACTGCTCCGTCGCCCTGGGAGACGGACTGAGCGCGCTCTCCCTCCTCGAAACTGCCCATGACTGTAAAACACAAACATAAAATACGGAAGAATAAGACGGATGAGATCTGTCACATGCAAATCGTATATATATATATAATCTGTTTTTGTTGTTTTTTTTTTTGTTTTGTTTTTTTCTAATGTTGGAATATAGTTTTTTGTGGCACAGTTGAACGTTAGGTGCATTCACACACGACAACAAAACTGGGAACTAAACCCAGAACTAAACCTGGACTAGACCAGGACTGCAACTAAACCAAGTCTATAAACTGGCACCAAACCAAGACCAAACCAGTTCAACCTTAATTTAAGCAAATCCAAGTCCAATTGAGATTCTGAGATCTATTTTTTCCACGGGAGTCCAAGAAACATCAGCCCAACGCATATGAAAAAGATTTCATATGACACAGATAGTTATGCAACATATAAAGTATAAATAAACTATTAATGGAATGGAATTAATCTTACTATACTTTTAAATACCTTTACTGTATTGGACATTTTTACTATATGACTGCTTAAATTTTTTCCTTAACATTAAGAATCAGCCAAGAAAAACGGCTGCCACATGCTAAATAACAAAATAAACATAAAATAAAATGGATTTGTCAAATTAGAAAAGTTTTTTGCTCAGATTCTTCAAATCAAATGAAGTTCTATACTGTTAACGTTGGCTCTCACTGTGAAATATTATGGTAAGTATAGTATGGAGCTCAACAGTGCCCGCCCACCCGGTTCTGGAACAAAATTTCCCATTCATTTTTCTCATAGACTTAACATAGACGAACTAAATTCATATTAAAAGTTTGAAAAGACCTGTACTTTTATTTAAAATCTGTTTCTGAAACTTTATAAACCACCAAGTTATTAAGACATTTAGCTGAATTTTGCGTTTTAAATGTGCTTTTTGGACTTAAAACAACCGCAGTATGGAAATCAGTTAGCATGTAGCTGATTAGCATGTAGCTGGTTAGCCTCGGCGATGGCTTTTGAACTCTTATATTTGAATTTTTCGAAAAGTCTATGGGAAAAATCCTCCTCAAAAACATACCTGGAGTTGTGTTTTGTTTCATTCACACGCTTGAGTAACGCTGCATTATTAGGCTGTTTGCATCCCCAATGCTCAAAATGCTCCATTTCACTTTGTGATGTCAAGCGGTAGTTTTCAAGTTAACAGCTACTTTTTGCCTTTTGTTTAGTAGAGATCAGAAATTCCATGACTGAAATTATCCAAATGATTCTAGTGAAGGTGTATGGAGTTTAAAAGCACAGTGCAGCACTTCCGGTATTACCACATGATGACATCACCAGGTGGAACAGAGTGTTTTCTATTTGAGAGAAGAACTTGAGGAATTGTCTGTTAATGCGTGAATGAAACAAAACACAACTCCAGGTCTGTTTGTAATGAGGAAACAACATTATAACATAGATCAGAAAATAGTGTAAAATGGGCCTTTTAAATATGCTGTGTTAAAGGTGCACCGTGTAACTTTTCTCGTGGAGGGTTTGCCACTTGCTTGTCTCCATGGAGACGTTTGTGCTTTGCCTGGAACGTCCCACATTATTACATTAAACATCTATCTACATTCATATTCCATGGAGCTAATGTAATACCATGTATATTTATTTATTATGCGTCTTTCACAGTAACCAAATGATGCATTGGTCTGAAAAGGGATTTGAAATGGGCACATATTCACATGCCGTCTCCATATATGGGCGCGTACTTCTAGACTTCCTCCCTCCCTGTACATGTGTGTATTAGTCAGTTTGGTGAATGGCCACTGCTGCTGCTGCGTCCCATTATCGGCTAATATACTTCATTTGTTACACAGGTGATTCACTTTGTCGCGCCATTATAGTGGAACAGCTGGTAGTAAATACTGCGGTGATGTGTTTTTTATTTATTTATTCATTTAATCATAAAAAATGAAAATGGTGATCCGATGTTACGTCACTTTTTCTATTTAAAGGTCCCGTATTACGCAAAATTGACTCTTGTGAGCTGTAAGTCATGTTATAATGTTGTTACCTCCTCAAAAACAAAAACAGAGTTGTGTTTTGTTTCATTATCACATGTTTGAGTAACACTGCATTACATGGCTGTTTTCATCCCCAACGCTCAAAATGCTCTGTTTCACCTTGTGATGTCATGAAGCGGTAGTTTTCAAGTTGACAGCTACTTTTTACCTTTTGTTTAGTACATTTTTATACAGTCTGTGGTAAGAACGCAATGTATTTTTGGGTCATTAAAACCAACCAACTCTCATAAGGTTCATTGCAACTTCAAATTATTGTCTGAACTCTTGTGCTTCCATATTAATTTGGTATATTTTATTACAAATATCTGTTCATTTATCTTCATAATCTACCACACTGCTGCCCCGAAAGCAGCCAAAAGTTCTAGAGAATCTATTGTATTGTTAATCTGCATCACATATTGGCGTTTTGGAAATCTGAATGGGCCAGCCAAAATCCTGTACAATGGACGTTCCCAGCAGGGGCGGCGCCAGAGGGGGGGGGCTTGAGGGGTCACTAGCCTCCGCTGGAATGACAACTGTTCCCCTAAAGCTTTTTGTCCCACTTTCATAGCACATTCAATCTCGCTGAAAAATGTTCAAATGGGTCAAATTTTGAGTGTTAAAAATGAGACCACAAAAAAAAAAACAAAAAAAAAAACGTAGATCACTACAAGGTGCAAACTACATTTAAACTGGTTTAAAACAGCGACACAAACATGGTAGAGGGTGAGACACTCCGTTGTTAATAGGCTCTAAATTAACATGTTACGTAAGCACCCACATCAAAGACATTAGCACCCCCTTAGCACCCCCAACCAAAAATCTCTAGCGCCGCCCCTGGTTCCAGCACAGGTCTATGTTTACAGGTAAATCTCATATCAAGTTAACAAGACAAGCAATCTTCCGAAGTTAAAATTACACGTTTTTTTCGTATCCATCTAAAAGACATCTGTTGTTGACAAAGCGCGTGAGTGAAATAGGCAGCGGTCATATTTAAATGAAGCAAAGTTAAAAACAGCCACGGAAAACAATATGAATCTAACGAGGACGCTGAGTGGAACAGCTGTCAGGTTGGCGCCGCTCTCGGGGAGGTGCAGGTGCGTGTTTCACCCCACCAGCAGATGGCGCTCCCTACAGGCACTCGGGAAACAAAGAGACCAAACTATGGAGAGGTCTGCTTAGTAAAACCTTAGAAATACTGTATTCCACTGATGTAGCCTGAAAAGCACTACCTCAAAACGGCCCCAAGGGAAATTACGTGCCTCGTTTTCTTTTAAAGTCAAAGGAAAACTACCAATAATACTATAAATTATACTGTTACAAACAAATACAGCGATGCAGTACTGCTACTAAAACTTTGACTTGTGTTCTGCTTTTTCTGTTACTTGCAAACACTTAATCTTCCGAATGCAGGGCAGACAAAATTCCAATTTGTCATTAAAATAATTTAAAATGTAGCCTTTGGGGGCAAAATGGAGTTTGGAGGCAATTTTATTTTTGTGAATATTTTTTAAATGTTGGATTAAGGGGTTTCATTTAGTAAAAACATTAGTACTTAGTACCTACATTACGCAAAATTGACTCTTTGAGCTTTAAGCCATGTTATAATGTGGTACCGCCTCAAAAACATACCTGGAGTTGTGTTTTATTTCATTCACACATGCTTTTATTATTAGTCTGTCTAGTCTGTTTACATCTCCAAAGCTCAAAATGCTCTGTTCCACTTTGTTATGTCATGTAGCGGTAGTTTTCAAGTTAACAGCGACCTATCACCTTTTGCTCAGTGCAGATTGGAAATTCCAGGGTTGAAATTGTCCAAATGATTCTAGTGAAGATGTGTGGAGTTTAAAAACACAGCAGAGCACTTCCTGTATTACCAGATGACATCACAAAGTGGAACGGAGTGTTTTCTGTTTGAGAGAAGAACACAGCTTAGTTTGTGTGAATAAAACAAAACACAACTCCAGATATGATTCTGAGGAGGAAACAACATTATAACATAGATCAAAAATAGTGTAACATGGGCCCTTTAAGTGTCGTGTAAATTAAAGGTGCACAATGTAACTTTTCTTAAAGCGGGTCTGCCACGTCTAACTTGGCCTGGTGGCGCCACCTGCTTTTCTCCATGGAGACAGAGACGTTTAATTCCAGACCGAAAATTCAAGACAAAGCGATAACATCTCCATCGAGACGAGCGGACAGAAAAGTTACAAACTGCACCTTTAATTGCTCTGTATATTTAACCAGCTCATACTCACATGCCACCTGGACTTCTGTTCGTCTCTGCAGCAGCGCCCCCACCCTGTTCCTGACGATACATCTGTAGAACCCGGCATGCGAGCGGTCCAGAGAGGGTATTAGGTATCTACAAAACAAGCAAAACAAAACAAATGATTAGCCATTAGCAAAGCGCTAATTAGCACCAAAACACCAACCAAAACAAATATTTGTATTAAAATCCAGGGTCACAACACGCTCACAGTTTTATCTAATACAACAAGGGCAGGGAGGACACGGAGCTTAGACAATGTTTATTCCAATGATAATAGCGCTAGGGAGGCTAAACCTGCTAACTCTCCAAAGACGTACTTAAGACAGGAACAACAAACAACAGATCTACCTAGCCACTCACACGTACACAAGTAATCCCTGTAGGATAACGTCTGAAGGAGCATTCACTTTCCATGACCTTGCCAGTGGCAGTTGTGTCGCTAAACCAACAGGGGGCAGCACATGCTATGGTAAAATACACAGGCACATCTGGAATAGCAACTGATGCCGGCAGGTAAAGATGGATAAAGCAGGGAGAGCTAATTAGGAACAGCGCCAGTGATGCTAATAATGATAAAACGTGTTGAGTGAGGAGGCTATCTGTTAGCAAGAGTGATCAAGGGTTTTAGCCACATTTGCACTTGAGGGATTTTTAATTTATTTTAATTTGTTTCCAAGGAGATGTTGTTGCTTTGTATGTTTAATATATGGTATTAAACTTATCTACGTCAATGTACACAATCAGGTGACACCATTAGGTTACAGGTCACGTCTATGGAGAGGCTACCGTGCTCACAGACAGAATGCGTGTTTTTCAATGGAATTTTTATTTAGTCAAACACCTGTAATAGAATAAATATAAAATAATAGGCAAAGCTAACATCGCCATGGATACAGGCAGGTGGCAGTCCCTCCCACATGAAAAGTTACATAGTGTGCCTTTAACTGGGTCAAAATGAATTGATATAATACAATTGGATTATGGACATTTATTTTGGGTAATGTAAATTATATATTTAGCAACATCCCAGGGTTGGGCTTTAACAAAATATGCACATTCCATGGGTTTCAGTCTCACGATTTTCTTTCCTGTTTTGGATGTAGTAAAGACTACAATAGACACTTAAGAATGATTCGGAGCGGTGGAGAAGCTAAGAATGTGTGTGCAAAAGGTAAAAGGAGCTGTTAACTTGAAAACTACCCCTTCATGACATCACAAGGTGGAACAGAGCATTTTGAGCTTTGGAGATGTAGACAGACTAATAATAGGGTTACCGTATTTTCCAGACTATAAGTCGCCCTTTTTTCATAGTTTGGCCGGGGGTGCGACTTATACTCAGATGCGACTTATATGTGAAATTATTAAAATATATAATTTCACATCTTCATTATTGTCACACTGACAACCGCGCGAGGGCCTCTAGGCTTGTGCTACTACGCATCTACCACGCGACGCTTCATCTACCTCCGGAGTTGGCAGAGTTGTTCAGAAGTGACACCGAGGATGAAGAATTCAATAGATTTAGTAATAGTGAGTAAGTGAGATCGAGAGTTCAGTAAACTTGTTAGTTTGTTTTTTTATGATTTAGTCTGATTAACTGTTAATATCTCACGTTAACATACGAGACACGTATTCAGTTCGTTGTCTATGCTTCATGTAGCTGAATAAATATAAATGTGTTACGTTAGCGTGTTGTACTGCTATTCAGCCTGTTGTTCTCTATTTTATTGTTATTATTATAACTTGCCTTTCAAACTTGGTCTCGGATTTTGTCAAATAAATTTCCCCAAAAAATGTGACTTATATATGTTTTTTCTTCATTATTATGCATTTTTTGGCTGGTGCGACTTATACTCCAGAGCGACTTATAGTCCAGAAAATACGGTACTCAAATATGTGTGAATGAAACAAAACACAACTCCAGGTATGTTTTTGATGAGGTAACAACATTATAACATGGCTTACAAAGGTCAATTTTGCGTAATATAGAAATTAAATTCTAATTTTGTATGCCCGTTAGTGAAGACTGCATGTTTTTCTTTGCTGTCTACTGACGTTTTGTAGAATTATCTGACCCCCAACCTCAACTTTGAACTTTGAACTTCTCTCCTTGTATATTTAAAAGTTGTTTAACCTGAGTTTTCAGGCAGTTGATGGAGCACTGACCTCCTTACAACTCTTTTCAAACGTAGCTCTCCACTGCAAATGTCAAGAGGAATCGAAACCACCGAGACTTGACTTTTACCACAACTTTAGCTTCTTCCTTGTGGGGCGCTGAGAGCAAATCATCGGCCTCCAGCGTGTGGTGATTCTCGTATGAATAACTTTGCTTAATACGAAACAGCGCGCACCTTTAGTAAGACACACTTTGGCAGTTAGCTCACATCTTAATTTGAAATATCAAGAAGAAAATGGATATTGGCGATGTTCATTACTGTTGGAGAGGCAGTGGTGAAGGTGCTGGCGCAGATTGGCAGCCTCATTTTAGTCACCCCAGGGCAGCCGTGGCTATGTAAGTATCGTACCACCGCTGAGTACGGAGTGAATTGAAAATGACTGTACGATACAAGTGTAAGACGTTGTTATTACGCTATAATTTTACAAACATACACAAATTTTAAGGTCCTATGTTATGGAAAATTGACTCTTGCGAGCTTTACCTATGTTAAAACGTTGTTACGTCTTTTGTTTCATTTGAGTAACGCTTAATTATGTTTGTAAAAAAAGGTCAAAATGCTCTGTTCCACCTTGTGATGTCATGAAGCGATAGTTTTCAAGTTAACAGCTCCTTTTTAGCTTTAGTTCAGTAGATATTGGCAATTCCAGGACTGAAATTATCCAAATAAATCTAGTGAAGGTGTATGGGGTTTAAAAACATAGTGGAGCACTTCCTGCACATGACATCACAAGGTGGATATTGCCACATGACATCACAAGGTGGAACAGAGTATTTTCTGTTTGAGAGAAGAACTTGTCCTAGATATACAGGGTTTGTGTAAATGAAACAAAACACAACTCCAGGTCTGTTTGTGATGAGGAAACAACATTAGAACATTAAAGGTGCACCATGTCACTTTTCTGGTGGAGCGTCTGCTACCTGCTTGTCTCCATGGTGATGTTATTGCTTTGCCTGGTTGACCGTATGGCACTAAAAAGATCTATATCCATAATGACAAAGTGGCACCACCAAGTTAGATCTGCGGAGAGGCGAGCCTGCTCACTGTAAGATGTTTTTCAAAGTATATTTTTGCAATAAAAAAACACCTGTGATTGAATAAATGCAAGGCAGATCATTTAATGCCATACTGTGGTACATTCGAAAGCAGTGGTGGAAGAAGTACTCAGTTTTGTTAGTAAAAGTACAGACACTGGAGCAAAAAAATACTCAAGTAAAAGTATCACATGAAAAAATCTACTTATGTAAAAGAATTGTAGAAATGTACTTAAAGTCAAAAGTATATTGCACAAATTTTGAGAACTAATGACCTTTCAAATGTAGTGATTTTGATACAGAAACAATTGAATCTATAGTTTTATTCTAGATCTTTTTATCTGTATATTTGTTGTTATATTTGTGTATATTTTTGTTTGCTCAAATTACTAAAGAAATAATATTTCCATGGAGACAAACAGGTGACGGACCCTCCACCAAATATAATACACAGTGCACCTTATAAAAAAACCCTAATAATAATAATAATAATAATAATATTAATAACAAATAAATAAATGCATAAATAAATAAAGCAAATGAATAGATTTTTTTCCTACTTTTATAATAAATAATACAGAAAAAAATATAAAACTGTTAAGAGTACGCAATTAGCAATTCCTAAATTAGCTCTCAAGATATTTGTTCATTCTAACTGAAATTAAAAACCAAAAAGCCAAAAGAACATTACCAAAACATAAGTCGAATCTCTTCTAAATGCACACAAGCGCAAAGGGAGTCAGATAAAACCGACAGACGATTCAAAGCCTGCCTCAGATGAAACGGCAGATATCACTGAATGTAGAAACGAGCCTAAAGCGACTTGTTTAATTTCATTCTTTCTTACGCAGCCTTGTCAAAACAGATCCTTGTAGTGGGAGGTGAAACACTTCGTTTGCCGTCTCTGCTGTCGAAGTCCCACGTGTTCGGAGCAGAGAGTCTGTCTAACCTGCAGCCATGTTGTACCGGTTTCCATGGTAACCACATGTAATTTGTTTGAACAAGTTTTCCAGGGGATTTTAACCTTTCGTTTCATAAATAAGACGTTTGAAGCGGTGGGCACGGTGATGGTAACAAGTCAAGCGGGGCGTTTTGCAAGTTCAGAAGAGCTACAAGAGTTTTTTAATGCTCAAATTAATCTGACTGTTAAAACATGATCTTATTATGAAAAGAGCAATTATTATTATCATTTGTTAAAGGTGGACTATGGAACTTTTCTGATGGAGAGTCCACAGCTTGCCTGATGTCGCTGCTTTGCCTGAAAGGTTCCGCAGTTCCACTTTTAAAATATCTATCTTGCATTTATTCAAGTACAGGCATCTCCATAGCTAAAAAAAATATACTGAAAAATAAGCAGTCTGATGGTGAGAGGGCTCTCCTCTCCGTAGATCTGACTGGTGACACCTGTTAATGTCATGTGCTTGTCTCCATAGAGATAGGTGCTTAATAACATTGTGGAATTGAGTTATAGGCAAAACAACACAGTACAACTTTATTCATACTTGTGTAGCTATGAATCATGTCTGTAAGTGTGTTCTTAATAAAGATTAAGTAAATACTTTGATAAACTACTCTGTTTCTGCCCCATAACCTCTATATGTAGCTGTCAGCCAATCACAGCCAGCTGTCTTTGCATCTCAGCCAATCACATCTCAAGTCCCTTCATTCTGCCATTTTAATCAACCCCAGCAATAAAAGCCCCCTCAGTCTCTCCATCTCGTCCTCTTCACCAGCCCCAGTGAACCTAGCCACAGTTTAGACCAGTTAGATACAGACGGTTCTTTAGGCATTAAAATCTGTTGTTGTGAATTACTTCTATTATAATTTCTTGCTTTAATGATATTAACGTCCAAATCTTTCCACAAGCAAATTCTTAAAGAAGACATATTGTGCTGTGTCTGCTATGTAGCTATAATCTACGACACCCGCGGATCATTATGT
>KN470231.1:60683-122461 GCA_000787095.1 Periophthalmodon schlosseri
CGCCCCCCCCGCCAGCCTGTGAGTCAGTGGATCGGATCGCTCACCCAACGATGTTTGCTTCGAGAGCGGGGTTCGAAGCGCCAACTTTTGGATCAGTGGACAAACATTCTACCAACTGAGCTTCTGTCGACTAAAAAAAACTGAAGTACAAACTAATACATTTCAGAACATGTTTGTGAAGTTTTTATACTGAATAAGGCAAGATATTTTGTTGTTCACGGAGGAAATGATGGTACTTCAAAAATTTCTAATTATGTCCATTCAAAGTGCCGTTTCGATTTGATTGTGATTCATCTTGAAGCCCTCTTTTACTTGTACTTTACTCTGTACTTATTACAGAAAATATATATATATCCGGTACAACCACTTTAACAGCACTCAAGGCTTAAATAAGATCTTGTCTGCTCAGTATCTGACAGGTGGTCTTCCTGCCCCTGTATTAACCTCTTTAGGACCTAGGGACGATCCAGCCCTCAGTCCTAACCTTCACTGCGACTTTACAGCGCTCCCCACTCCCCCCTCTAACGCTGTCCCTTATATAATGAATACCATTAACCTTTCGCAGAGATGGCGCGCGCTTGCAGCAGGTGGGAGGAAGGGGGAGCCGGCGAGCGAGAGTGGGAGAGTGTCCGACGGAGATTGATTGATGTTCCCTTGGTCAGCGCACTCCGTCAGATCCCCTTTAATTAGTGAGCATGATGAGAAGAGGAGGAGAGGGTCTGAATGGTACGGAGAAGGAGAGGGGCGATGGAGAGGTTGTAATTGAAGGAGGGAAAGATGAAGAGATACAGCGTGATTGGCAACAGTATAATCCCTTGGACGCGGCTAAAGTGCAAGAGAGAGAGAGAGAAAGAGGAAGAGGAGAGAGAGGAGGGGTGATACAAGTGGAGGTGGGGCCAAGGTTAGCGCCTACATAAGGACAATGGACCAAGATGGTAATCGCTAACTAAAATCGCTAAATTGGAGCGATAAAAATGGGGTATTGTTGTGCTATATGGCGGGCCGATAATGAAGCGATTACCATTCTGTGAGATTGTGGTAACAAAGAGTTGTACGTAAAGATGCTGGGATGGTGGCAGAGTAGTTAGCAGTAAGGTTGGTTCAATTCTTGTATAAGCCAGTGTTGTTCTTCTTCTCTGACAATCATGCATAGGACAGAAGGCGAGAAGGAAACAGCGAAGGCGTGCACACGAGCGACAGAACACAAATCAGAAGAGGAGGCACTCAAAATGGCCATTTCTGAGAGAGAGAGAACCACATTATGGACTCAGACAGAGTAAAAATCATTGGGACAGAGGACAACAAACATCGTCGCTGGATTAAGGAGGATTAAGAAGGCAATCGAAATACTGAAACGTGCCAACAGGACTTTAAACTGGGACGAGGGGCCTTTCTACTCTCACACACCTGGGATACTGTCCTGAAGAAGTCAAACTGCAGATGACGCTGTCGACCTGCCTCCACCGGCAGGAAGACAGCGCCAAAAAATGGTATATTTTGCCTGGAATGTTCCACAGTATGGCATTAAACTTGTCTATCTCCATAAAGACAAGCAGGTCAGATCCGTGGAGAGCCAACCCCACTCAGTAAAAATGCATTTATGTATTTTTATAGCAATAAAAACACCTGTAACTCAATAAATGCAAGATATAGTTTGATAAGATAAAGTGGAACATTCCAAGCAAAGCAGAACAGAATTCTCATCAGAAAAGTTACATAGTGCAGCTTTATGATTGGGGGGGGGGGGTATTTGTACTAGAGGCCACACAATGGCAAATGGTTAGATTTTTACATAGCGCATTTCTACCTTAAAGACACTCAAAGCACTTTACACCAAGGAACCACTCACCCATTCATATACACACTCATACACTGGGGGCGAGTGTCTTGCCCAAGGACACAACAACAGCAGTCATCAGTTGACCGTCAACCTGTGGGTCAGTGGCTCTGACCGCTCTACTCTACTAATGGCGTTAATGGCGAGAGTGGGATTTGAACCGCCAACCTTCGGATCAGAGGACAAACACTCTCCCAACTGAGCTACTGTCGCCCATACAAAATTGCTATTTTTTTTTTTTTTTTTTTTTTTTTTTTTATTTTGCTTTTTTTTAAAAATTTGTTTTTTTTTTTTTTTTTTTTTTTTTTTTTTAATATGCGTTTGATATTGTAATTACCAAACATTGTTTTTATTCCCCTTAAAATAATTAGCAAGGCACCAAATGTCATATTGGTTGATTTTTCTTTGTCATATGCAGTTAAACCACATTTAGAATTTTGACACACAATCAACACTATTTACCCTCTGCATTTCCATTTTTGATTGAAACATACTTGATATTTCTGACAGCTCCTCGTTATCGCAAGCTAATCAATAATTGCATGTTTTAAGGAGGCCTCTTCAAACCTGATTGTAGAGCCCTTTGCTATTCCACATGATGAGCGGACCGCCTTAAGAGATGCTGCCTGCTTACGACTCATGTCTGGTGGAAAGGCGAACGCTGTCTGTCCAGTGGAAATCAATGTTCGGTAATTCTCTACAGGCCCAAAGGGACAGAGCACATGCCGTACGTCCAACACGATGTCCACGCACGACAGATGGGCGGCGGTGGACACGGACGCGACCTACGGCCAAACTGGTAATCAATACAGGTGTGTCTGTGGATTAGGGAGATATATAAGCATACTTATGTATTTACTGCAGTATTTGATGGTACTTACTATGATAATTCCTTGGTATTTATGTAATTAAATTCAAATCACAAAGCATTACACAAAACATCACATTAAAAACAACTTCAGCTGACCAAAGTGCTTCACATAAAAGTCAACAAAAAACAAATATATATACAGATAACAAGATACATCGGAAAAGAACATTAAAACACCAAGATACACTGTGTAGTATTAAATGCCAGGGAGAAGAGGTGCAACTATGCAACTATGTACCTGGAAATTTCTGCAGTAACAAATGTAAAAATAATAATTTAAAAAAATACAAATTACAAAATACAAATTCTGAAACTAGGATTTATTTATTTATTTATTTTACTTTTGAACAACCATTTTGTGATTTAAAGTGATAGTATGGAACATCACCTGCATGATTCCATGGAAACAGACAGTTAAAATCATACTTCTGAACATATCCATGGAGATAGATATGTTTTATGCCAAACTCTGGGAGATTATAGCCAAAGAAACAACATTTTTATGAAAACAAGCAGGAGGAGGCCGTCGTCTAGGCCAAAGAGGAGTCAGGTTTGTGGAGATGCAAGCCCCACTCACAATAACGATGCACGTTTTTACAAGTTTTTCAGTGCAATTAACGCAACCATAATGAAAAAACATGCTTTTATTTTAGTCAGTTATTTTGGCAAAAAAAAAGTTACATACCG
Source organism: Periophthalmodon schlosseri (assembly GCA_000787095.1). Taxonomy (NCBI): domain Eukaryota; kingdom Metazoa; phylum Chordata; class Actinopteri; order Gobiiformes; family Gobiidae; genus Periophthalmodon; species Periophthalmodon schlosseri. The sequence goes on from KN470231.1 coordinate 64,079, forward strand.
GGGCTTTAAGCACTGAAATATATAATAATAAAAAACAAGTTATTACCTGTTTTAACCAAATGTACAATCCTGATATAACTTTACCTTTATAACTTCACACTCTGAAGATAAAGTACATTGATATGATTTATTTTAAAACGTATGACACATTTCCAACATTCTGAATTGTTGCTTCTTTTTATGACTTTTCTTTGCCTGACGAATCCAGAATATGTCTCTGTATTTTTTATACAGATCAATATCAGTCTGGTCCCCACGTCCTCTGTTGCATCTCAATCCCGGTCAAACGTGATCGTCCAGTCAGATCCATTTTTTTTCAGTGACACATGTGAAACGAAGGAGCTCATTGGTCACCTATGATTTACAAATAAAATGTATTTAATTTCTCTCACCTCAGATTAAGTTGAGTTTATGCTTCACTCATTGTTTCTGCAGAAATCCACGATGTTTTTCAGCCCCCTGTGATATTTTTTTTACTTTCTTTTTTCCGATACGGTTGGACTACGCATGTCCCTGATTGGCTAATCCACCTGTCAATCACGGGGGAGATTCACCAGTGACCAGACTCACATCTTGGTACAGTATTGAAGAAGTGTGTTTTCTGGACTTAAAATAGACTTAACATTTTTAAGTTTCTGCTAATAAACATTTTTTATAACGCTTTTCCACCTTCAAGGCACTCAAAGCGCTTAAAATCAAGGAACCATTCACCTATTCACACACACATTCATACACCGGTGTACACAGACACTGGCTGAGGAGGTGGGTTAAGTGTCTTGCCCAAGGACACACCAACAGTATTGATCTGTGGTAGCTGGAACCTGTGGGTCAGTGGATTTGAACGTTTGACCGAAGACGTGTATGTCGAGAGTGGGATTCGAACTGCCAACCTTCAGATCAGTGAACAAAGCTACTATCGCCCCCTGCTGCTAAACCGCTTTCCCCTTCACTGTTGACATCGAGAAAGTAGCATTATTTACTACATTTGTATAAAGCGCCTTGAAATTATATCAAAATCAGGTAAAACACAGAATAAACAAAACGTATTTTAAAAATCCATGTCGAACAAGATGGCACCCAAACGAAAAAGCTATTATCTCTCATTTTAAGTTTGAATAAAAGTGTCAATCCCTAAAGTACTGCATATTTATCTCAATCTAACCATATTTGTGCGTAAACTCCCACACTCCAATCACTATAACAACACTACAATGACATTCCATTATGCTTCCTGTCAAAAAGTTAATCTAGTTTTCTCTGTTTTGTGTCTGTGTTTCTTGTAAAAAGCCAAGGTCAAATCAAAGGCACTGTTTTGCTCGTAGGAGTATAAAAGGAAATTATCGTTTTCATAATTTGACAGAGAGACAAGTCATTCAGAGCAAAGTGGTTGTCGCTGTCGGCTCGTAATAAAGTGACAATTCTGGTGATGTATTGGCTTCGCTGGCAAATGTGTTCCTCACATGTACAGTCCTTTACTGTATGAGAGGTGGGTTGAATGGAGTAACTATGGGCTTATAGCACAGACTCTATATATAAATGGGCGTAGCTAACCCGCTAGCTGCCGCGTTCCATATAGGAATTGAGCATGGGCGCGCTTCCGGCTCGATCAACTCCATCGACTGTGGCCCCTCTCTCTGTAACTGCTGCTGTCAGACTCGTCATTTTGGTCTTAAAATGTTCGTATTAACCCGCTCTACATGATCTTAGTATTTTTATTTCACTATTGTGTCCGTAAATTAAGATATGAACGTTAATAACAGACAAATCAAGCGCCTTCTTTCCCCGAGGTCGCCCCCGGTAGCGTCAGCAACAGGTTTGATTGACAGTGTTGCTAAGCGCACGCCCCCTGCTAAACCAGCGGTGCGGGCGGGAACAGGCGTTACCGTCAGCAGCCTGCTCCGGATTGGCTCTTTGGTTGCTATGACACTCGAGGTCGGAATTCCAAATATGGAACTCGGCTCCAAATTGGCCCCTGTAACCGCTCCGGCCTCGATGAGCTTCATTTGACCGGAGCCGAACGCTGTGGGTGACGTCACACTCACTTAGTCCACTTCTTTATACAGGCTATGGGCTTATAGACAAGAATAAAGTTGCTTTTAAGGTGCATTGGGTAACTTTTCTCGTGAGGGGTACGTCACTTGCCTGTTTCCATAGAGACGGTATTGCTCTGCCTGGAATATAGAACAGTTATGTGTGTTTTATGCAGTGCTTAAAGTCAGTGGTGGAACGCGACAAAGTAAAGTAGTAAAGTACTGTGAACATTTTAGGCATCTGTACTTTACTTTAGTAGATTTTAAAGTGGATACTTTTTACTTTTACTTCACTTCATTTGACAGAAGTTATCTGTACTTTCTACTCCACTACATTTTTGAACTGGACTGAAAAGTAAAAGTATTTTTTATTATACTATAGTTTGAGACCTGTTGAACTTGCCGAACGGTTTATTTTTAGCACATTCTTGTTCGTACCAAAATCAATACATTTGAACATTTATAAGACTTCAAAATCTGCACAAAATACTTTTATTTTTTACTCTTTAAATACATTTTTAAACAGGTACTTTAATCCTTTTCTTAAGTAGATTTTTTTCATATGATACTTTACTGAATTTCTTTGCTCCAGTATCTGCACTTTTACTTAAGTAACAAAACTGTGTACTTGTCCGACCACTGGGACTGCTTAATAATGAAGTCCCTTAATGAAGTTGGAGGGTTAATTGGCCGAGCGGAGAGGAGGAGTGCGTCAGGTAACTGCCCCCGAGGGCTCGCGGTCATGTGATTCACGCTGTGCTGCCATGTTTTGTGCGGCAAGTCTGTTTAATTAATCACCGGCTGCTTAAAAAAAATGAGTAATTAAACAGAGATTAGCGAACAAGATAGCGCATAACCCTTAAATGAAGAGAAGGTTAAATTTAGAAATAGTTAATTGGTATGTAAATCAGCAATGCAGCTAATTTAATAGTAATTAGTATGTGTTACAATTAGACCTTATAGGGGCAGTAGTTAACTCACATATAGGGTCTTCGTTAGAGGTGGGTAGTAATCAGTTACATTTACGCTGCAAGTACTTGAGTAACTTAATAATAAAATTGTACTTCTAAGAGTAGTTTTAATCTTACTTAATATATTTTATTGTGTAACAGTGCTCTTACTTGAGTAAAGGCTTTGGATACTCTTCCCACTAAATCTACAACTGAAACTGACTTTTTTTGTATTTTTGTAGTCTATTCTTTGAAAATACCACATTTTGCCATTTTTCACTAACAGGCTTTAACACGGAGCTAAACTGCACCTCTTCTCCCTGGCATTTAATACTTTACTCCTTCCCCCAAGGAATTATACAAATTCAGTAACAAGTATTTATGGAAACAAGTACCCTAAATACTTAGAGAATTTGCATAATTTCTTGGGGGGAGGAGTAAAGTTTTAAATGCCAGAGGGAAGAGGTGCAATTTAGCTCCGTGCTAAAGCCAATTAGCTTCGTACTTCCAGTAATATTATTTTGAAGTAACGGTACTCTACTTAAGTACACCTATGTTTTTCATGTACTGTTAAAAAGTGTGGAAAAAACAACATCCAACATCTGGTAAATGGTCACAGACACTGGGGGCGAGCTGGGTTAAGTGTCTTGCCCAAGGAAACAACGACTGCATTCATCTGTGGGAGCTGGAATCGCACCGCCAACCTGTGGGTCAGTGGATCTGACCGCTCAGCCAATTATGTTTTTATGTTGAGAGAGGGATTCGAAGCTGCAACTTTCTGATCAGTGGACAAACACTCCAACTACCAACTGAGCTACTACTACTACTACTACTACTACTACTACTACTACTACTACTACTACTACTTTTGAAGGCACTAGTGGTGAACTAAACCTAAAATCCTCAGCTTTGTCTCGAAAGATGAAACTTTTGATTGAAACAACTGACAAACACGTCCTGCAGAGGATTAAAAAATGCATGCGTCTTAATGCCAGCTGGAGCGGTAAACCAGATTCGGTCAAACTTGTGTGTATCCAGCGATAAAATGTGTCACTCCGCATCACTTCCCTCGCCGCGGATCAGCCCCTCGGCATCATGGGTAATCGCAATGCCCACACACAACTCCCGGGATCGATCGGATGCCAGAGGACACGGGGTCAAGTCGTGCAGTGTCAATATTTAAAGCTGTTGGAGACACGGGGGACCAGCGCCACGGCCTCATTAATATGGTCTATAGGTACACGGCGCACACATGGACTACTGCCGAAGACAGGGAGGACGCAGGACGGCTCCCAAATGTGGAAATAAACACATTCAGACAATTAAAAGCAAGGGGTGGAGTATAGGTCCACTACTAGCCAACTGCACAACTGCAGTACAGCCTATTGCAAAAAAACGAGGCTATCTGCCATTTAAAAACATGACACAATCGCATGTTGGTTGGAGGAAATAAGTAAAAATAGTAAAAATTCAAATTGAAAACGCCTCCCATATCGGGATATAAACATATTCAGACAATTATAAAGCAAGGAGTGGAGTATAGGGCCGCTACTAATCAATTGTACAACTGCAGTATAGCCCATTGCACAACAACGAGGCTATCTGCCATTTAAAAACTTGACACTATTGCATGTTGGTTGAAGAAAATACCATATTTTCCAGACTATAAGTCACATTTTTTTTCATAGTTTGGCCAGGGGTGCGGCTTATACTCAGATGCAATTTATATGTGAAATATATGTTTTTTTCTTCATTATTATGCATTTTTGGGGCTGTACGACTTATACTCTGGTGCGACTTATACTCCAGAAAATATGGTAAGTAAAAATAGTAAAAATTCAAATTGAAAAGGCCTCCCATATGGGGATATAAACATATTCAAGCAAGGAGTGGAGTATAGGGCCACTGCTAATCAACTGTACAACTGCAGTATAGCCCATTGCAAAACAACGAGGCTATCTGCTATTTAAAAACTTGAATTGGATGTTGTTTGAAGGAAATAATTAAACATTCTAATTGAAAAGAACTGCCTAAAGTTGACATAGGCATATTCAGACAATTATAAAGCAAGGGTTGGAGTATAGGTCCACTACTAGCCAATTGTACAAGTGCAGTATAGCCCACTGTAAAAAAACGAGGCTATCTGCCATTAAAAAACTTGACATAATTGGAAGTTGGTTGAAGGAAATAAGTAAAAATTGTAAAAATTCAAATTGAAAAGGCCTCCCATATGTGGATATAAACATATTCAGACAATTATAAAGCAAGAAGTGGAGTATAGGGCCACTGCTAATCAACTGTACAACTGCAGTACAGCCCATTGCACAACAACGAGGCTATCTGCCATTTAAAAACATCACAACTGGATGTTAGTTGAAAGAAATTAATAAAAATCCAAATAGTTTCAAACTGAGAACTCTCATGCGAATGCTTTAGAAAATTATAAATCAATGGGGTATGGAGCTACAACTAGTCAACTGCAGTACACCCCAATGCAAAACCACCACAAGCTTTTTGCCAAATAAAAACTTGTTGTTGAAGAAAATAAGTAAAAATCCAAATAGTTTCAAATAGAGAAAAACTCCCAAACGTGAATATTTAATGTATTATTTATATATATATATTTTTTTTTATTTTATTTTATGGTGCCGATATCGTTTCTAAAGTACAACTGTTGTATTTCCCAACGCAAAACGACAATAGCATCATTATTGGGATTCTGGTCTAGTCTTTTATTCATGTAGAGAGTTTATTGTGAAGCGAAGATTCACTGTTTAAAACCATCTGTTTGAAGGAAGTGACAAATTGACAAGTTTAAGAGTTTTTATTCAGTGTCAGAATGAGAAGATGTAACACACAATCTAAAACATCTACATAATATAGTACAACATGGGATCTGACAGAGAAAATATGGGCCATTTATTCACCTTATTCCGGAAGTTGCCGTAGGCGCCGCCATCGTCATTTGGATTGTATTATTTTGCATGGGGCTGGTGAGCTTGACCTCAAATAAGTTCCATATGGACTACCAAGCCTCCCAAAGAATCGGTGCAGTGTTGACTTGTTGGTCACATGAACATTAAACATTTTACACAAATCAACCTAATTTACATCATATTTACATACATTTATATACATCTTTTCTCAAATTCTCCATTGAAATGAACGGAAGTGCCACCACAAAGAACGTGTGGTTTCGTAGCATTTAGAGGCAAACGTGGACAGGGCGGAATAAAGTCGATACAGGATATTTGATAAAAGTTAAATTACTGTAATCCTGAGATAAAAGTATACAGTTTCAGCATATAGGGTGTGAGACATTTTGATCTTTACCAATCGTCATAGAGTTCCTAACTTTTAAATATGTTTTTCATTTCTGAGAAAAAAAAAGATGATTTCATATTACTTACAACTTTATCTGATCATGTCTACAGGCTCTTTATCTCTGTAATAATAGAACTACCTACTTTGACATTTGGAAGGAGACTGTCAGGGCCGTCAACTTTTCACCAAAGCTTGGGGTGAGATTTCAGCGGGTCCCAATCCCGGGTAGGCCTATGTCTTTCCTGCTGGCGGATGTACACGCTTTTTCACTGCTTCCTCCTCCGCCCAGCTCACCACGAGCACGGAATGAGAGCCTGTATAGTTCACTTGAAAGAGTGGCTCACATATTAGCAAACAGGCCTATATAAGATAGACAGGGAAACTGCAGCAAAGTCGATGCCAGATTTCATGATGTGACGAGCAGGCTGGGTATGAAAAGTGGGAGGGGCCATATTCCTCCTTTTCAAAAGTGCTGCCCAAATGTTGCAGCACAAAATTAGCCTTAGTTAAACCACAAACAGTCAGTTAGCCTGTAAAGCATGTGCTCGGCATGTAGAGGTGAGGAGATTGTCAGCATCCCTCTAGTTTTATAACAATACATAACTGAGGAATGTACCTTTAAAGTTTACAGACCATTGGCTTATATAAAGTGAATCGTACATGTGTGCGTTGCGATGCGATCCACAGAGACACGGGCCATGTTCATGCTTAGTTAGATCAGACGTTTAACTCAAAAATGGTCAGAAAAGGGCTGTTTACTTTCCATGACTTAGGTTTTATTGACAAGAAGCGCGAGCCACAGTGGGAGAGAAAGAGGAGAGCTGATCTTATGAGCAGCAGAGCCACAACTGGAGCAGAGGGATCGAGAGAAAGGGGATCGCTGCTCTGCACACGCACAGTCCATAAGATCAGGAGAGGAGAAGAGGTTGTACTTTTAGGCTAGGTAAATAAAATGGCATATTATGTGTATGAAAAAACATTATCCTCCCATTACTTTCGCTGTTTTCAGTGCGGTGTGAGAGTTGACAGCCCTGTATTGTTCATTTAACATTGTCATATATCGTTTAACAGCAATATCAGTAGTGATTAGTCATGGGACGATATTAAAACTTTGTGTGATGATTATCATGGCCAAAATAATTACCGATTATATCACGATAATGATTAAAGTTGTTATGGATATGAAAAATTATAACTTTAACAGAGAATGTTATGGATGAGCAGGGCCATCAACTGAAATTTGGAGGCCCGGGGCAATAAGCCTCACATGGTCCCCCCGTAATACAAATTAATAGGAAGAGGGTCCAATTCTGAGCCTCTAAGACCCTGGGGCCCCAGACAACAGACCCCTTTGTGGATAAGTTGTTTTTTTCTGCACATTCAGGTGATATAATGGCGATTATCTTTGTTGCCGATTATCACGATTATATAAAATGTCCCACAAACGATTACTGACAACACTTTTTGTCACGATAAATGATATTATTGTTTATTGTCCAATCTCTAGTAGTGATAGTAGTGGCTTATACAGTAGCAGTAAGCATTTGTCATTTCCAGTTTTGTTTTTATTCAACTCATTAAATTCCACCAGTTTGACTCTTTCAAATTTCAAACTTTTAAAAATGACTTAGCTAAACTGAACGCACTTGTTTTTTGTTGTTGTTTTGAATCATTTAACTTAAAATCTTAAATTTAAATGACCTACGGTACTCCCTGTATCACCCCAGTACTGAAGTACCCCATTGGTGTCTACATTGTCCTTCTACAAATCCATCTGATGTTATCGCCCCCTAGAGACAGTTCGGAAAAGCCCTGCACCCCATCAACAACAACCTCAACAACAATGACCGCATCTGTCTCACCTCCAGTCGACAACATTACAGCATGGATCAGCAAACTGAGTGTCAAACAGCTCTGCTCCCAATCCCCCTCTACTGCAGACCACTCACGCCTCACTGCCTCCAAGATAAGACCTATACGTTTACCACATGATTACAATCTTAACCATTAAACCCACTTATCGCCATATCTAACCGTTCTTTTGCTTGTTTTGCTTGTTCGCAGCTCTCCGCCGGGGCCGATAAAGGTCACCGAGCCACTAGGGGGAACCGAGGAGTGAACAAGGCGAAAAAAAGCGGGAGAAAAATCCAGAGAAAAAGGGAAATATTTCTTCATTTTGCGATTGGTGAGCGATGACAGGTTCGGTGTGAAAAACAGAGCGAGAAGTATTGTGACAAATGAAGGAGGGCAAAGGCGCAAACAACCCAGTAAAATGCGTAGGAAGGGACAGCTAACCTTTCACGGTAAATGTTTATAAATGGGGTCCTATTCTTCTCATATACAGATGTTTTTAGGGTTTGCTACAGTAGATTTGAATGGATGGCAGTTCATGTTAAAATGTTCCATGAATTGTTATGTCTTAGTTAAAAGAGTGAAAGAAAAATTCAATTCTGTCAACTGGACAAAAAGTTTTTGAGTGAAGACGGTTCGCTCCAAGCCGCTTCTTCAGTTTTTGTCAGATTACTGAAACGGGAAACACTACCTTGACCTAGCTGACAAACAGAAATGGGAAACACCACCTTGAGCTAGCTAACAAACAGAAACGGAAAACACCACCTTGACATAGCTAACAAACAGAAACTGGAAACAACACCTTGACATAGCTAACAAACAGAAACAGAGAACAACACCTTGACATAGCTAACAAACAGAAACTGGAAACAACACCTTGACCTAGCTAACAAACAGAAACTGGAAACAACACCTTGACCTAGCTAACAAACAGAAACTGGAAACAACACCTTGACCTAGCTAACAAACAGAAACTGGAAACAACACCTTGACCTATCTGACACACAGAAACGGGAAACACCACCTTGACCTAGCTAACAAACAGAAACAGAATACAACACCTTGACCTAGCTAACAAACACAAACTAGAAAGAACATCTTGACCTAGCTAACAAACAGAAACCGGAAACACCTTGATCCTATGTCCTAAGGAGTTCTAAGGATTCAGTTTATAACACAGACGGGGAAAGCAAAAATTAATATTCTTAAAATTGAGTTTTTTGCTGGTAAATAGTGACTTCTAGGGTCTAGTCACTTATAGAAATGGTCAGGTTCAAGATTTACATTTTGGATATTTCATGGCAAAGCACAATGGAATGAATAGGGAAGTATGACATCATCACATTCTAGAATCGGAAAAATACCAATATACTGAAAGGTTTAGAATTAATCTAGGTCTATGTAAGAACAAGAAGACCACATTGTAATATTATTTTATGTGTCTGTGTAATCCCTCAGTCGTCCAGGTCGGATCCATAGTAAAAGCCAAAGTTAAATCTGTCAACTGGACAAAAAGTTGTAGGAGTGAAGACGTCTAAGGCCCCCATTCCTTAGACATCATCTTTCCCTCCATTTATAACTCCATCCTCAGACCCAAAGCAAACAAAGGAAACAAAGGAAACAAAGAGAACAATAGAACTAGCCAGGCCCATTAAAGCTGGAACTGTAAACAATAGCTGTTTACAGTTTCAGTGTAGTTAGCTTCTCCCTTCATCATCTGACCAGAACTGAAGAAGCGGCTTGGATGAGCAGCGAAACGTCTTCGCTCCTACAACTTTTTGTCCAGTTGACAGAGTTAACTTTGTCTTTTACTATTATTTTAGGTAAAAAAAAAAGACAAATTTATGTTAAGTATCAAGCATTTCCCTTAGTATTGACATTTTAGTATTGTGGCAGCACTAATTACATCACTATTGGTGGTTTTCAGATTCTGGAAAGTGATGATGTCATACTCCCAGATGGGGGGGAAGGGGGGATAACTTTGTACTTGAAATATCCAAAAGGTAAATTCACAAATATTCAATGTGATTATTTCTATTCATGACTAGACCCCAGAACTCGCTATACTACTACAAAACCTGCATTTTAAAAACATTAATTTCACCCCATTTGTATTAAATAGTTTTGAAGAATGTTCTGACCTCATCTGAAACCCAAAAAGATACACATTAGACAAGGTGGGTGGGGTGAAGTGTCTTGCCCAAGAGGATTAAACCACAAACTCTCTGGTTGCGAGTCATCAGCTAACATCTTCCACCTAAGCTACTGCTGCCAAATGCTACAGAAAATCCTCTTATCCTCTCACATTAATCTTACTTCTCATTCACATTGCCGTATATAGCCGTGCTTCTTCTTACCTGTACTCCAGGGAAAAACGCGTCAGCTCCGTGTTGTTGTGGATCCATTTGAACTCTAGGGGCCAGCTGCCCTCTGCCATACAGGTCAACACCAGCCTGTTACGCTCCAGGTGCAACTGACTCCTCACGGGCTCCGTTTTAAAGTACGGTGGTACATCATCTGGAAGAAACAGAAGAAATTTTAATTGTTTTTCCCAATAGCAAAGATTTACAGATTTATATAATGTAAACGTGTGACAAATACTGCAACCAGATCTATTTGTTTTATTGGGTAACATTAAAGGTCCCATATTACACAAAACTGACCCTTGTGAGCTTTAAACCATGTTATAATGTTGTTACCTCCTCAAAAACATACCTGGAGTTGTGTTTTGTTTCATTCACACATGTTTAACTAACCCCTGATTATTAGTCTGTCTACATTTCCAAAGCTCAAAATGCTCTGTTCCACCTTGTGATGTCATGTAGTGGTAGTTTTCAAGTGGAGCACTTCCTGTATTACCACATGACATCGCAAGGTGGAAGAGAGTGTTTTCAGAACTCTGCCAAAATATGCCTAAACATGTTAAACGTGTGAATGAAACAAAACACAACTCCAGGTCTGTTTGGAAACAACATTATAACATAGATCAGAAAATAGCGTAATCTGGGAACACTACGTATCATTTCAGTTGGAGGGTCTGTCTCTTGCTTGTCTCCATGGAGATGTTGTAGCTTGAAATGTTCAGCAGTACAACATTAAACATATGTATCTTTATGGAGACACGCTGCTCGGCCAAGTTATAGGTTAGATCGGTGGAGAGGCAAGCCCGCTCACAGTGAAAATACGTATTTTTGGGCAGTAAAAACACCTGAGATTGAATATATGGGAAATGGATAAGTTAATGCCATAGCCTGGAACATTTGAGGCAACAACATCTTAGGGATGCACCAATCCAGGTATTTCTGTTCCAATACCGATACTTTCAGTTTAAATATGTGACACCCGATATCAACTAAATAGAGCAGAGACTAAAAATATGTATTTCCCTTAAACACAAAATCAGCATGAGGTAAAAATGATGATGTTGTCTGGAAACAACAGAACATCTTAGTTTAATATTACAAGACGTTTTGAGCCACAAGGCGTTTTGATTACACCAATCTATAGACCAAAATGGGATATTGGCTGAACCAACATCTTGGAAGCCAATATCCAATCCACCAAACTTTTCAACATCGCCGCCTATATCCAAGAACCAGTATCGTATCGCTCCATCCCAACAACATCTCCAGTGACATCTCCAAAGAGGCAAGAAGGTAACAGACCCTCCACCATAAGAGTTACATATTGCGCCTTTACATCAAACTCAAATTGAGAAAGACCAGACCAGTTCTTTTTGTCAAACAATACTAGCGTAGATCGAAACATTTTCCCTGTGTATTTGAAAACACTTTACTTTGTCAAACTTGGCAAACGCGACTAAGCCACTTGAACAGAAGGCGAAATAGCTTCTTCGTGCTTCGTAACAGACCATATACACAATGCGTGGACCTATTTGAGACTTGTGTTGGCCTATTACTAACAATGCAAACAACTCCAAAACAAGTTCTAGCGAAAAGTTCAAGACATATGAAGTAAGATGGATTGGCCTTGGTTATAAAGTCGGTGTCTTTCTCTATAGCAGGAGTTTGATAGAGCAGACAGAGAGGAGGGAAAGAAAGGCGTAAAATCCATTCTTCACTGTACCACCTACACATCGCTACGCTACATCTCTCGCTCAAAGCTTGGGCGAAGGAGCGCAACCAAGGGACTAAAGCAAATGTACCAAGCAAGCCATAACATTACAACAAGGTGGAATGGGTCATATGGAGAAAATAGCTAAGGATTTTAAATATGTTAAGATACAAATTTTGATGGGTCGAAAAGTGGAAGTTGGAGGTGTGTTGGAAACTGTAGTGTTTCTGTGGTTTTCCAGGTCCGCACTGGACAGTATTGATCAAAAGCGGTTCAATAAGTTTGTAATAAAGTGAAGAAAGCAAAGATTACAAACATGAATACTTTAAAGTTGCGCCCTGTAACTTTTCTGATGGAAGGTACGTCACCTGCTTGTCTCCATGGAGATGTTATTATTGAAGCCACCAGGCCAACTTCAGTGTTTTTTTGTGTGTTTTTCTTTTTGTTCTTTTGAGCAATAATGAAATAAATGCTAGCAAGGTATGTTTAGCCATAGTTTTTTGAGTAGTAATTTTCCCAAATACCTTTACTAACTGACTTCTACTTGCTTTGCCCGGAATGTTCCATAGTATGAGGTCAACCTATAAATCACCATGGAAACAAGCAGGAGATGCCACCAGGCCAAGATGCCACCAAACCAAGTCACTAGTCCCATCAGTGGAAAGGCAAGCCCACTGACCTCACACGTTTTTTGGGTTTGTTTTTTTTTAGCAATAATGAAATAAGCGCTAGCAAGATATGTTTAGCCATAGTTTTTTAAGTAGTAGTTTTCCCAAATACCTCTACTAACTGACTTCTACTTGCTTTGCCTGAAATGTTCCATAGTATGAGGTTAACCGTCTAAATCACCATGGAGACAAGCAGGAGATGCCACCAGGTCAAGATACAGGTCAGATCAGTGTAGAGGCGAGTCCACTCTCAGTAAGTGCATGTTTCTTAGGTATTTTTGAGCAATAAAAACACACACATAATGAAATATAGTAAATGCTACAAAGACAATTCAAATGGTGAACTTCAGCTCCCAAAGATGAATGCTGTCGTTGTGTCCTTGGGCAAGACACTTAACCCATCTCACCCGCAGTGTTTGCGTACACTGGTGTATGAATGTGTGTGTGAATGGGAATTTAATATTATTATTTTACTCTTACTTGAGTACAATTTTTAGCACCACTTCCGTCAATAGGGTTGCCATAAATGAAAACAGCATGGCCGTAAATCATTAACAAGCAGGTGGTCGTAATGTTATGGTCGACTACAGTATATAGCGCACCTTTTGTCGCTAACTATCGCTAACTGTCAGGGCGCTTTCAGGTGTTCATATCTCAACATTGATGGAGGAGTCACGAAAGTGAAAGAGCCCTTCAGGATGATCATTGTAAATATAGCTCACATTAATTGGATGGTTGGTTAATATAATTATCAGATTGGATGATAATCAGGAGTTGGAATTAAACTGTCAAAATGATCTATAGCGGTGATATTTGGCGCTTCTAACACAGATTTAGCTGTACTGGAGGCAAACGTGTACGAGACGAGCAGTGTGGAGGAAGGTAAAGAAAAGTACACACCTACATGAAAATAAAAGTTAGCTTAAGAAAAGAGTTCGATGAGAACACTGTGTGCAGTGTTTACGGTGATTTTATGTTCAAAAATGTTTGTAGTTTGTATCTTCCACCATTTCAGAAAACATTTGTATCACTACACGTTTCTCACCAACATTATAACCATGGAAATACCTGGTTGCCAAAGACGCATGATTGTATAACAGGGAATCTGAGAGTTTGTTGCTTAAAATTGAAATGCCAATTTGCACTTTTGTGAGTTGCAAGCACTCCATCAAATATATTCTGTAAAAAACAAAAAAAAAATCTAGTTTTTGAATTTCAATCTTGCTGTTCCCTAATGCTTCTGTTACACAAACTGTGGAGTCATTCAGGCAGTGTAAACCAACAGAACGTATTGATCGGAATTTGACTAGTAATTTTGAAACAATCTTGACAAACAAATCAAGCCGTGTTAAAGGGGTCCTTGAAACTTTGAAATCAACCTTTAGATTTCTCTCAACCAGTAAATCACAGAAAGTGGCATCATTGTTCCTGAGCCTAGAACAATGCGGAGAACAGTGCTCTGTAGGGCTGCTAATCATTAGAATAGGTCACCTCTGCTATTTAAGCAAAGGATGTTTTAAATTGTTATTTTATCTTCTGCTCATACTTTGGACAATGGCAAAACCATGGTAGCAACTTAAAGGGACCTATATGGACCAACAAAATTATCTGAACACTATTAAAACAAATATAACAAGACATTACAGTTGCCTTGCTATAAATAATAAATAATAATACACTGAAAGACGCGTTACAGTCAATTCCTTATTCACTCCACACTACTATTTTGGTCACAGTTGCCCTGGGGCAGGCTGACGTGGGTGAAGTCTTGCCTAAGGACACGACAGTTTTTGCCACTGGCGCCCCACTGTGGCGTCTGGTGGCATTCTCAGTGGTCTCCCATCCAAGTACTAACCGGGCTTGGCTTCTGAGATCTAACGAGAGCAAAGCAAATACCACATTTTCAGATACAGTGAAAAGTGCGTAAAACAATGGCTACAAAGCTATAAATAAAGAATATAATTTCACATCGACCGCATTTCCAACAACCTGAACGTTGGCCTTGCATGAATCATCTCTAGTATAAAGTTTGCGCAAAATACCCAATATTGATCCAACACAAACCGAACTCGTATTTCTACAACTGCACAATTTTAATTCACTTTTCAGATCGTACTATTCTTTCTGCTAAAATCCAATTCCTCATGTGTGAAACTGGCCTAAACCCTCAGCTTGGGAGAGGAATAAGTAGCTAATCCGAAAGTTACACACAAACCGAAACCTATCTCTGCAAGAAGAATTCACAATGAGTCGAAGAAAGCATGCGATCTACAGGTTAAGCAATAGAACTATAATGGAAAACGCACTTGAACTGATGGATAGATAAAATGTAAGGGATTTTAGGAGAACGTGAATGAATAAATGTCCCGGAGCAGTGGAGGTTAAAGCAATAGGCTTGTTGGAAAAGAATCCTGGTCTAAAAATGAGATGTGAAACAGTGATTGGACCAAAAGCAAAAGACTGATTTTTCCTCTGCGACAAAAGATTTGGTTTAATTTTTGATGGTGTGATTAGACAAGAGGGTCATGTTAGAAGAGGTGAGTAGTGTGCAAATTTGTCCTTGGATTGATTTTGTCACATTTGTAGTCAACAGCACATTACCATAGCAACCAACAATAACTATAATGGACTCCATGTTTGTTTTTTTGTTTTATTTAATGATTCCGTTTTAAAGGTGTCTGTGTAATCCCTCAGTCGTCCAGGTTTGATCCGTAGTAAAATAAAAATTCTGTCAACTGGAGAAAAGTTTTAGAATGAAGATGTTTGGCTGCTCATCCAAGTGGCTTCTTCAGTTCTGGTCAGATTCCTGGTGGACACTGCCTTATCCACCAGGAATCTGACCAGAACTGAAGAAGCCACTTGGATGAGCAGCGAAACGAATTTTACTATTTTTGACTATACAATTTAAAAGGTGCACTATGTAACTTGTTTGTTTGATGGTTAAGATACGGTTGTCTCCATGGAGATGTTATTTCTTTACCTGGAATGTACACAGTATGGCATTAAATTTGACATGTATCTTGCATTTATTTATTTTAGCAGAACTAAATACAATTTTGGTTTAGAATAACATGCAGAGAGAAGCGATTTGAGCATTTGCGAACGAGAAAGATGTCTGAACTAGATCTGACACAAATTTGATTTCTTGGCTTCTTCAGATGTGATGCTTCAAACAATCTGCTTGAAGTATTCGTCATGGTGTCTCCGACCACTTTCAGCGAGAGCCGTTCCAGATTGATAAATGTGTAAAACTCAAGAGTCCTGTACATTAATGCCAGTCTGGAGTTAGCCAGGTTATAGCTAATATCTGTCTGGAGCTAGCTAGGTTACAGCTAGCCCATATATAGCGTACAAGACCGAAGTATGACCAGATGTTGGCTGATGACAACTGTATCACTGACAATAATATCACTCATTATAATCTCTTGTGCATTTAATGGAGCTCACTTCCAAGTCCTAATATTTTTTCCCATAGACTTTTTGAAAAAATTCAAATAGTAAGAGTTCAAAGGCACAACGGAAGCTAACCAACTACGTGGTAACTAATCCATAATACGGTTGTTTTTAGTCCAAAAAGCACATTTAAAATAGATTTTAAATAAAATGATAGATCTTGTGGGCATTAGTTACCACATACCCGATTAGTCCTCAACAAGCTTTCAGACTCTTAATATATACAGTTTATACATATATTTTTTCAGGAAACTACAGGAAAAATGAACAGGAAATTTCAGATTTCAGGAAATCCAGAACCAGGGTGTGGGCCGTCACTGTTGAGCTCCAGTCCCACCGCAAACCAAACCAACTGAACATTACATTGGCAAAACCGACGCACATTAAGCACTGGTGGTGGTTTTCATGGAGACGGCCTCTGTCTGTGGCCTGCCTCTGCAGTAGGTCTGGTCTGTGGGGCCCCTCCCCCTCTGCTCCTGATCCACAGATAGCACTGATGAGCTCTCGTGCACTTCCTAATGAGGCCACCGCTCTGATCCTCATCACTGTGATCAATGCTGTCTGCAGAATCGCACTACTCCACCGGGACACTCGGGTATTGAGTACACTATTGGCATTTACTTTGAGTGGGTTTTTGCAGGACAGGGTGGTAAGAGTTTTAGGGGCATCCATTGGCAGCATGATAACATGAGTTTGGAAATGTTTAAAGGGGACATATTATGCAAATGGACTTTTTTGAGTTTTCGAGCTTGTTATAATGGTGTTCCTTCATTATTAGTTTACCCAGAGCTGCATTTCAATTCATTCCTGCATGTTTAAATAACCCTGTATTGCCATGCATTTGAGGATTACGTGCTCAGAAAATTTCATTTTTCACCTACCCCCTATCTCCACCCACAGCTTTGTACTTGTGTGATTTTTCAAATAAATCCTGAATGAAATATGGACAATTTTCAACAATAAAAACACTGCAGTTTTGAACAGGAAGTCAATGGATCTGTTCCTAAAAATCTGTTATGGAACAATCGGTTTATCGATCTAACTATCTATGTATGTTTATTTATTTGATAGGGGTAGTGCATATTAATGACCATCAATGTAACAATGTAATTACAGCGTAAATATGTCAGATTATAGCAAAGGGGCTAATTCTGTTGTCTGTTGTCCCAAGGCAGGTGACAGGCGATGTTATGGTTTAATGCTAAATATCTCCGCAAAACGCTTAATGCATCTTCTTCAATGAGTATTTATGCCAGTCAAAATGAAAAATTACAAACTTACAAGTGAAAAAGCCACAGACAAATATAAAGTGTGTGTGTATGGGGTAAAAACATACATTCAGATTATTACAATATTGTGGAACGTAATGTGGAAATATGGATAAGAGGTATTTTGAAATGTGTCTTTGAGGTTACATATTGCCCAATCATATAAATGGTAAATGGTCACATTTTTAAACAGCACGTTTCCACCTTCAAGTCACTCAAAGCGCTTTACATCAAGGAACCACTCACCCATTCACACACCAGTGTATGCAAACACTGGGGGCAAGGTGGGTTACATGTCTTGCCCAAGAACACAACAACAGCATTCAGCTGGAATCGCACCGCCAACCTGTGGATCTGACTGCTCACCCAACGATGTTTACGTCGAGAGTGGGATTTGAAACCGCCAAACCGCCATCAGATCAGTGGACAAACGCTCTACCAACTAAGCTACTGTCATAAGTTAATTAATTTGAAATAAAGAAAAAGATTAGCCTTGTATACGCTAAGTGACAATACCATTTTTTCTCCCACGCTCGCACTAATTAGAAACTTTGCTAGAAAAATACTTTGTTCTTTCATTTCTTCCATTGTATACACTGAACTCAAAATCCAAGCCGTTTGATAAACTTTGAACCAAACAATTAGATTATACTTAGCTCAAACAACTGGATGTCACATTGAGAATTGACAAAAGCTTTCAACCCAATAACAACTTAACTCTATATTTGAAGTAGACCTATTAGTTTATTACCTGTCAGCTATTTCAACACAAACCCAATTATGGTTGACTTTCCAAGGACTATCAATTCTGTAATGTAATGGCAAACACACATAGACTATTGAATATAATGCTGGCGGCGCCTTCTGAAGCAATTACAGCGTGGATATGGGGCTACTCATTTGCATATAGCACAGTTAGTTCTCCCTTGGGTGCTGGTCCCGGGTCGACGGTATGCTATGGTTCACCAGGACCCCCAATTTGGTGTGTGCATTCCAGCTACCTCATTATAGAAACAGTGCCAGGTACAAATGTCTGCCTTGGAGGTGAAAATGCCTAATTGAGAAGAACTCCTAGAATTCATTTTTACAATAACTCGAACTATAGCAAAAGGGACATACTGCCAATTTTCAGTTTTAAAGAAGACAGACTGTGCTTGTGTCTGCTCTATAGCTATAATCTCTGACACCCGTGGATCATTATGTTATAATTTGCACATTTTAAATCGCAATATTCATCTAAAACGACTTAATAAAAGAAACAAGCCCGCTGACTTCCGAGTTAGAAAACTGCGGTGCCCAATGGGAGCTGGCGTCGCCGTTAACATCATCAAAACAAAGAGAACAAAGATCATGCTAGCAAACAGCGTTTTTTTTTTTTAATTTGTACCAAAATGACTGGATCTTACGGATATCACCGATTAAGAAAATAAAATTGGAGAACGAAGTAAGTACAGAGCAGAAACAACTTCGGAGGAGTAAATGTTGAGGGGAAACAACTACAACAGGGTTAAAATCTCTAAAAAGTGGATTTTGCATTCTAGGTCTGCGTTAAGAAGGACAAATTGACCCTTTAAATTCTTGTGTTTCGTTAATGGGGCTTCAAATGAAAAACTTTACAAATGAACATATTTCTGTAAAAGAGCATGAGTTATGAAATATGCCATTAGATTCTGTCATTTCCAGCGACCTTGATTTAAACGCGTCTATAATTGCTATTTGTATTCACGTGAATTACCTCTTTCAGGAGCTCTCTGTTAGGTAACTGATTGGCTGTCACTGTAGACTCACTATGCATTTCAATTTCTGGATAAGAAAAGTATAAATATTGCAATATTGAAGTTGGTTGAGTAGATATAAAGCAGTGGATTCCAGGACCCATACGGTGCCTGGTTTGAGCCCAATTTTCTTCCATTGTAGACTTGGTTTGGTCCTGTTCTAGTCCTGGTTTAGTCCTGGTCTAGTCCTGGTTCAGTCCTGGTCTAGTTGAGGTTTAGTTTCGGGTTTAGACCTAGTTTAGTGGCAATTCTGATGTGGCGTTTGGTGAAGGCGACCTATAGAAATCTGATCTGTGTGAGCCTTGGAATTATCTCAAAGCCTTAATTAGCATGTTTAGTCTGTCCACATAACACCAGCAGAGGGCGCTAAGACTGCATCTGTGGGATCATTAATAGCTTTTGTCAAAAACATGGTTCACGCTGTGTCGTCATTTTGACTTTTGAGTTCAGGAAAGCGAGACAGACAATGGCACAACCCCACATATATTTTTGATGAGGATACGACATTATGAGAAGGTTAAAATTCCAAACCTTAAAAATGCATGGCTTGAGGTCTCCCAATGCTTAAAGGGCACTATGTAACTTTTCTGGCTTTTTGCTTCGCCTGATATGTTCCACAAAATGGTCCTAAACGTATTTATCTCTATAGAGACGACCAGGTGATGCTTTTAGGTCAAGTTAAAGGTCAGATCTACGGAGAGGTGACCCCGCTCACAGTAAGAATGCATGTTTTTCAAGGTATTTGTGAGCAATAACACCACCCATGATTGAATCAACGCACGATAAGTTTAATTCCATGCTGTGGAACAAAACAAGTAAAGCAATAATATATCCATGGTGACGTATCTCCTACCACAAAAGTTACATTCACTAGTAGTGGCTTTGTTGTTATAATTCTACATCAGAAAAATAAAGTAAGGTGTTTTCCTACCAGTGGAGGCAGGACGACAGCTCCATCTGCAGTTCGACTTCTTCAGGACAGTATCCCAGGTCCCCTCGTCCCGAATTAAAGTCACATGGGCACGTTTCTGTATTTCGATTGCCTCCTTAATCCAACAACAATGTTTGAGAGCCACATTATGGAATGGGAGGAAGCAAACATCATTGGGACAGAGGACAACAAACATCGTCCTTGGATTAAGGAGGCAATGGAAATACGGAAACATGCCCACGGGACTTTAAATCGGGACGAGGGGCCTTTTCACTCTCACACACCTGGGATACTGCTCTGAAGAAGTCGGACTGCAGATGGCCTCCACCGGTAGGAAACCTTTTTAAAACCTTTTTAAATCAGCTGACCGGACACGTCACAGGAACATCGCGTGACCACTCTGAGGGAGAGCGCTAGTGAGCTGGCGAAACTGTCAGGTATGAAAACAAACAAAACTTTGGTCTAAGAATATATTCACCTTATTCCGGAAACTGCCGTGGGCGCCGCCATCGTCACTTGGGTTGTATTATTTTGTGTGGAGCTGCCGATCTTGACAGCAACTAAGTTCTACAGGGACTACAGAGCCGTTTTAAAGCCTCCCAGAGAATCGGTGCAGTGTTGACTTGTTGTTGCACATAAACACTGACCATTAGACACAAACCAACCTACTTTATATAATATTTTAGACCCGAAACTTTTCCCAAATTCCCCATTGAAAGGAACGGGATTTACACTTAACCAGAAGTGCTACTACAAAGAAAGCGTGGTTTGCATTTCCGGAAAAAATGGGCGGAATAAGGTCAATATCTTAAAAAAAAAAAAAAGGTTAGAATAACATATATATTGCTGTTAGATGCATCTACCATAGTTTCCAGGGAGAGGTATCTTGTTCTGCTTGTTCATAACACTCCACATCTTCACGCGTGACACGGCCTCTCCACCCCAGACCGTATTTACACTGAAGTCCAGTTGCCTTTACACCGACACATATAGAGGCTACACTTTACCCGCTCCCTCAAGGCTCCAGTTTTGCTTATGGAGTGAAAAGTCCGCACACCCCCTCTCCCCTCCCTCTCAGCTCGCAGTCCTGAGGGGCTCTGTGCTTCTTCTGAACCAAACATGCATATTTCAACAACAGCCTACGGGCTCCACGCACTGCTACAGAAATAACAGGTGACTTATTTTGGCAGAATTCTGGACTAAACAAGTTTGATTAGACACAACTTTATGAAAACTGACAGGTGAAGGGAAACGGAGGCCAAAGTGACTTTTTGGGCAGAACTATAAATGAAAGATATGATAAGCTACACTACTGCACTACTAAAATAGAACTAAAATATTCACAACGGAGGCCAAGTGACTTTTTGGGCAGAACTATAAATGAAAGATATGATAAGCTACACTGTATGAACTACTAAAATAGAACTAAAATATTCACAATCACATATAGTTCTTGATGAAATAAAGTCCATTTATATTATATTCACCTTATTCTGGAAGTTGCCGTGGGCGCCGCCATCATGTCACATATAGTTCTTGATAAAGTCTATTTATATTATATTCACCTTATTCTGGAAGTTGCCGTGGGCGCCGCCATCATCATTTGGGTTGTATTATTTGCATGCGGCTGCCGATCTTGACAGTTAATAAGTTCTATACGGGCTACAGAGTCGTTTTAAAGCCTCCAGAGAATCAGTGCAGTGTTGACTTGTTGGTTACATGAACTTAGAACATTTTACATAAATGAACCTGCTTTATATCATATTTTAGCGCCAAAACCTTTCCCAAATTCTCCATTGAAATGAACGGGATTCCCGCTTAACTGGAAGTGCCATCACAAAGAAAGCACGGTTCAGTAACATTTATGGCAAAAGTGGGCGGGGCCATATAAGGTCTATATTTTAAGTTTAAGTTATATGTGATGGTTAGGTTAATCGATAATGGTGCCATAAGTGCAGAAGTAACTTTTATTTCAAATTTGATGTTTTAACACATACACGTACGTTTTACTGATAATCTGCCATCTTTGGTTGGAAAAAATTGTTCTTTAAGTCAAATTTATTAAATGCAAGTTAGTGACAAGTGTGAATCAAATTTGATGTTTTAACACATACACATACGTTTTACTGATAATCTGCCATCTTTGGTTGGAAAAAATTGTTCTTTAAGTCAAATTTATTAAATGCAAGTTAGTGACGAGTGTGAATCAATGTTTGCTGTGTGTATTTCCAGGTAATTTCCAGGATGTCACCAACACTTTCAAGATCATCTCTTTATCAAATCCTCTGTTTAAAGGTAAAGTGTTTCTTTTACCTACAAAGATCATGTCTGGCAAATCCAGAATGACATCGGTCTGTACTTTTTTAATATAAATTGATATCAGTGTGGTTCTCACACGCTCCATCACGTCTCAAGTCTGACCAAACATGATCGTCCAATCAGATTTGTTTTTTTTCAGACACGTGAAACGAAGGAGCTCATTGGTCACCTATGATTTACAAACAAAATGACATTTCTCTCACCTCAGTTTAACAAAGTTTAGCTTTCACTCATTGATTCTGCAGAAATCCGCCATGTTTTTCAGTTCCTTGTGGTATTTTTCCCTTTCTTTTTTCCTCATACCAGTATCTTTATTACTACTGGGATTACTACTATAACTACTAATTACTACTACTTTCACAACTTCCACTGTAATAATGACAACTATGCTGACAATTACAACAATTTGTGCAGAACCAAACACTGCGTTCTTGTGAAGTAATAAATTGTGAAGTTTTTTTGTTTTTGTTTTTTACATTTACGTATGTTCTTCAAATAAATGGAAAAGACACCCATTAATTAGCCATATTTGTTTTGACTGACGGATCATGCGTGTCCCTGATTGGCTAACCCACCTGTCAATCACACCTACCACACTCGCATCTTCGTAAAGTGCTGAAAAAGTGTGTAATCCCAGGCCAACAAAGATTAACAATTAGACAAAACGATTGGTACATTTATGAGTTTTGCGATAGTGATTATTTGACAATTGGATCAGAGCATCTCCAGCGCTACAGCTGTTTTAATGTTCCAGTCAAGCGTGGTCCGAGGAGGAAACACACGCACACAAGTATATACTCATAAAATTCAATGCTGATTCAATAAACAAATGACAATGAAACGATACTAATGCCAGTTTTAAGTCCTCAGAGATAATAAATAGTATAGTAGACAGGTGAGGTTATGCCCGGTAGATGATGTCTAATGGGGCTTTAGTTATGGTTGTCTGACTTTTAGTGTAGACATAATGCTTGTTGGTGGGTGACTGGTGGTGGCAGGTGTCTGGTTGTGTACTGATGAGGAGAGGAGTTTGTTGCTGGTCTAACTGAGCAGCTAATGGCCCCGCTGGGTGAGGAAATCTGCTGTAGTGTCTGTCTTTATTTAGCGTGGAGCTGCGGGTGGATGGAGATGTGTGCTTTCTGCTATACGGATTGACAAATGTGTGTGTAAGCTGTAAATAAGACTGTTTAAAGGAGTACTGGGTCATTTTTTTTTTTTTTTTTTGGAGGGCAAGGGAAAAGATAGGTGCTTTGTCTGGCGTGTTCCACAGTATGACATTAAACGTATCTGTTATTTATTCAATTACACGTGTTTTAATTGCTAAAAATACCTTGAAAAATATGCATTCTTACTGTGAGCGGTATCGCCTCTCCATAGACCTGACCTAAAATTTGGGTAAGTGGTGCCACCTGCTTGTCTCCATGAAGATATAAGCTTATAAGACTGTGGAATATTCCAAGGGCAAAGCGTTAACATCTCCATAGAAACAAGCAGGTTTTGAACCCGTCAAAAATTTGCGTAGTGCACCTTTGAAACTGAGGTATCCGACTTTTTTAAATTAGTGCGTTTTGTGTTCCCCCCTAATTAGTATATTGGAAAAGCAACACTTTGTTATCAGCTGCTAATAATGTAAGTAAAAAACTAAGTATTTTTCGTCAACCTAGAAGTAAGCGCCAAAAGCAGAGCTCTGATTGGCTACACTCCAGTTTCACTTTGTCATTTGAAAACAGCACATATTAACGATGTGCCAAGGTGTTAGTGAGACCTACTTCCTCATTCCATGGAGTGAACATCAGGTTTTAAGGTAGTTTTAAGGTAGAAGGGTTTGGTCTCCTCACTTTGGGTTGCCAGACTGCACCAATAAAACTATCCCCCAAAGGGCTTCCTATGATACAATACAGTGTTAGTTTCTAAGGCTAATACTAAGTCAAAGCGGGACCGTAATATAAAAAAATAATACCACATTTAGAAAGTGGCGAGTCTGAAAACCATCTGGAGAAGGCAGAAAACGTTTAACCTTTTGGCATTCGAATAGTGAACCTAGTCTTTTATAGTATTATGAGGACTGCCAGTCAATTTCCCATAGGAATAATATAACAACATGGCTTTTTCCAACAATAATCCAAAATAAAATTGCACACGAGAACTCCCACTCATCTGCGCTTGTCTGCCACAGCCTTCTCTCAAACACGCACGTTGGGTTTATGTGCAATTTGGGGACATTACATTGACTTGCATTCATTTCCTTGAGACTGATCCCAACTTTAACCATAGTTACCACTCACCAAACCTTAACCTAAACCCTAACGTAAACCTGTTTAACCCATATCTGAACTTTAAAGTGCATATGACAGGTTTTATGTTTTTCGAATTATAACTTGGTTTGGTGGGATAGGATTATTTAAGTGGCAGTTTGTGGAAAAAAGTTGAGAAGAAAAGTCCAAAAAAAATCCTATCCAAAATGCAGAAACAATTTACACATAAGGAACATATTTTTTATTATTATTTTTTGACAGATAAAACATTAATTTAACAAAATAAAGGTGTTGTCATCTATTTTTATTTGGGTAACCATAACTATTGGGTAATTTATACAAGTTTTAGGCTGTGTTAGCATCATAGACTGTATATATAAAAGGACATAGCTAACCTGCTAGCCAACGCGTTCCAGCAGGTTTGATTGACAGCACTGCTCAGTGCCCACCCCCTGCCAAACCAGTGGTACAGGCGGGAAGGGGTGTTACCTTCAACAGCTTCACAGATTAGCTCTTCAGTTGCTATGATCCTCGCGGTCGGAATTCTAAATATGGAACTCAGCTCCAAGTTCGCTGCTATAACTGCTAGTCTTGATGAGCTTCATTTGACTGGAGCTGAACGCTATGGATGACGTCACACTCAGTCCACTTCTTTATAAAGTCTATGGTTTGCTAGGTAACAGAACTGGAATTACGTCTACGAATGTCATGTGTCCAACCAGGAAGTAAAATTATAAACTTCACAAAAAAAAAAAAAAAAAAAAACTAGGTAAAACTAGACCACATTTTTATATTAAAATCTTAAAAATAATTGTGTTAACTATATTTTAGTAAATCATAATGTTGATTTAAGGATTACAACATGGGAACCTGATTTTGTGTGAGTCTGTATACAGATTTTAGTCCCCACAATGTAATAAATATCCGCTCACAGACCCCCATCGCACACTCACATTACTCTAACACTCGGCTTTGGCCAGTCTCCAGCTTATTACTGTCGACCCGTTTTGTTTCATTCATGGCTCAGTGACGCCTTCTTTAGCCCGCAGCACTGCATTTCCCATGAGGCCGTGCTGCTGCTGCTGCCGCCTGTACATGCTCCAACCCCGGCCCTGGTCTGGTCCTCTGTTTAGTTAGGGAGGTTTCTGAAGCGCAGCCCCTCAACCGTCCACCAGGGCTGTTCAAAAATACAGGAGAAATGCATCGGGAGTGTATTGATTTGGGTTTGCTCATCAGAGGAAGCCAGTGTTGGTTTATACGCAGTGGTTTTGAGATACTAAAAAAAAGCCTGTAATGTTCCAAAGTATGATGTTAAACTCACCTATGCATTTATTCAATTAGAGGTGTTTTGTTGCTCAAAGATATACCTTAAAAACAAGCATTTTTACTATGAGTAGGGTCGCCTCTCCACAGATCAGACTTGTAACATGGCTTGATAGCATCTCCTTCTTGAGATAAATGAGTTTAATGAGATTCCAGATAAAGGAATAACATCTCTTTGGAAACAAGTAGGCCAGTTAGTTTAATGTTTGGTTCCAAGATTTAAAATACTACTGTAAAGTAACTAGTAACTCATACTTTGGGTATTTTTTTTTGTGTGAACTTTTTACTTTTCACATTTGGAAGCAGTACTTTTACTTGTAAATTAGTACAGGCATACAGTACTCCAATGCAATTAGTTTTGGATTGGGGGTGAATGGACCATGTAACAGTGAACCATTTCAACATGGTGGCCAAGTAGTAACCTCTAGCAAGAGGGTTCCGGGTCCAATTCCCAAGGTGGGGCATTTCTGTGAGGAGATTTTGCTGTAAGTTCTCTCTGTGTCAAGGTTCGGGTGTGTTCTGGGTACTACAGTTTGTCCATTATTCCGACACATACGCAACTGGCTAAAACTGCGGCTAGGTACGACTCACCATGAACCATAGCTCAAGATCCGATCACCCACTGCCCCTGACAGGTTGCCCCCGCGACAACGGGATGGGTCAAATGCAGAGGTAACGTGGGTCTTACGTCCAAATGTAGCCATTTCGTTTAGTTTATTCACAAACATAACTGTTCTCTAAATAAATCGAAAGAGTTTGCAGTAATGGTCTTCAAAATGATTGGTAGATCTTGAAAGTGGGTCGGACAAAATGTTTACAGAAGATGAATTTTGTTTTATTAAATTACTTGTCACAAATAAAAATGCACCGGACTCATTTGGCATTTTCTCTCTGCCCTCCCACTTATGCTTCAAAGTGAAATCTAGATATCCGACAGTTACATTGGTTTATACAGCTCAAATTCTATGTTCATGTCTTCTCCTCCCATTGTCTGCTCTTGTCTGGAGGTTACAAAGCGTCGCCTGTCCACAATCAATCAGTGTGGCTCAAACATTAAAAGTGTCTGGCTCTTTAAACAGGCAGAATGAGAGAGGGACCACCGCCATAAATCTATACGCTAACCTTTAGCCGCGACAAGCTAAGCTCTCAGCCGGCATGCTGGCTTTTATCACTTACACCTCTCAGCAAGCGATCCATCCACACTTCCAATAATGACTGCAAAAATAGCAACAGATACTTTCAGCGGTGTTTGAACATACAGCACTGTGGCCGAGGTATAGGCATGTTTGGAAAAAAGACTTTATATTGACGGAAGTGTAGCATTTGTAGGTTTCGTAGAAAAGGTTTCAGAGGTAGTCATCTGGACAGTTTTTGGCGTATACAGACGTTTCAGCTGCTATTTTGACGATCGATCCCCGTTTTCACCGCCACCTGCATACGCCCAGTGCTGTGTACTTACTTCGTTCTTCAGTTTTATTTTCTTAATCGGTGATACACGTAGAATTCAGCAGCGTTGCGTAGTCATTTTGGTACAAAAAAATCCACTGCTCGCTAGTGTGATCTGCAGCTGTTCATAGGAGGTTCCGACAGCTCCACGGCTCTTTGTTGTGATGACATTTACGGCGACGTCAGCTTCCATTGAGCACCGCAGTTTTCGAACGTAAAATTCTGCGAACTTGTTTCTTTTATTACGTAATTTTAGATGAATATTGTGATTTAAAATGTGCAAATGATCCACGGGTGTCATAGATTATAACTACAGCAGACACAAACACAATGGGTCTTTTGTAATGTCCTTGTCCCATATTACTATGGTTTCAAAGCAGAATAAGTTGTGTGCAATGTTTTTCCATACCTCTCCTATTTTTTGTTATATTTTACTTGTAGAAATCGATTTGCTGTTAACCCGCTGCATTTATACTTGTATTCTTTGTGCTATAGAAGGCGTTATTAAATTTGAGCTACTGTATCAAATCTATTTCTCTTGTGAATCTATCAAAGAAAGTCTAAGTTTAAAAATGGCCTAAAGTCAACTCTAGAACATTCAAACTACAGTCTCAAGTTTGGGACTCTTGAAAAATACCATATGCTAACATTGTTCTTTTCATCCATTTTCTTGATAAGCTGTGTGCAAAGGTACGTGAGGTTGTGTGGCTGGGAACGGGGCAGCAGGTTTAATTTCCCAAAAGATCCCGAAAGAAAAATCTCCTTGGCGATGGAGAGAGCGACGCAGTGCACAGAGCGTATTATGCTATTATGTTTATAGAGCCAAATCAATTCTGCCATTATGGGACAGAGTGAAGCCCGAGTCGTATGTCTGCATCAGAGCTCATGTTAAAATCAGTCAAGAGGCAAGTTTTTACAGCTAAATGACTTCTACAACCAAAACAACCCACAATGCATTTTTGAAACTGAAGAAACTATGGACATAAAGAAGCTAGCATTTTAGTTATCAAACTGGTTCTACAAATTAGCGTAATATGGGACCCTTAAAACGCTATTTTCTGATGTATGTTATAATGTTGGAGTTGTGTTTTGTTTCATTCACAAGTGTTTAACACCCAAACCCTGCATATTTAGGCTGAGTTCTTCTCTCAAACTGAAAACACTCTGTTCCACCTTGTGATGTCATATGGTAATACAGGAAGTGCGCCACTGTGTTTCTAAACTCCACACACCTTCACTATCGTTTGGAAGATTTCAGCCCTAGAATTGCTAATCTCTACTGAACAAAAGATAAAACGTAGCTGTTAACTTGAAAACTACCGCTTCATGACATCACAAGGTGGAACGGAGCATTTTGAGCTTTAGCGATTTAGACAGACTAATAATAAAGGGTTAGTCAAACATGTGTGAATGAAACAAAACACAACTCCAGGTATGCTTTTGATGAGGAAACTGCATTATAACATTGCTTAAACCTCACAGGAGTCAGTTTTGTGTAATACAGGACCTTTAAAGCCCTGCTGGGTAACATTTCACACATTTTATTATTTGCGTGGTCCATGGTAGAATAGGTTTAAAGGTTTGCATCTGGAGAATGTTTTTGAAGTTGAGACGTTTGATTCATTTTCAGGGCCAATGCAGAATGCGGGCTCGCTTCTCCGCAGACCGAACTCTTTGCCTGGAGGAAGGCCTGCTTGTTTCCATAGAGATGCAGCTGACTTGGTTTATCTTCTACGCATTCATGAACATAAACATTTACCTGTTCTTGTACAGTAGGGGAACATAACTTGTAATGTTACGCAGTATGACTTTAAACTGCGAAAGCCAAGTTTAGTGTGAGAGTTTTTGTTTTTCATTTGTGCTCTATTGGCTACTTTACCCGGTCAGCTGTTTAATTACGTTTTGCAAAGGGAACTGGCATACAAAACAGTTTCCAAAGAGGACCTAGGGGGCGCTGAGACATGTTCTATCAATGATGAATGCTCCGTCCCATTGCATTCAAACCTACGTAGACCTTTTGTTGACACTGAATTTTAAAAGCTGGTCTACCTTGGCACGGCTGAATAGGTGGACACTCTGAACTTGAATGCATCCTTCAGACCAGGGACAGCACAAAGACAGTTCATTCAGGGAGAACAAACCAAAGAGTGAAGTCAATAGACTGTGGTCATGTGACACACCGTTCTAGAATCTCTATAGTTTAAAATGGAGATGGAGGACAGGTCTGAATGGTAGAATTCGCTGTTTAACTGTCAGATTGCAGATTTGTTGACCTGGTTTATGGTTAATATCGAGACAGTTACTAGGCCTTTCCACATGAAACAAAAACGGGCACAAAGTTCAGTGTCTTCTATGTAGGCCTGTTGATAATGATAATTACTACATCGACTTTGGGGTATGTTTGTTGTTACATGATCAGATTTGAGCTGTGGAGGGGTGAATAAGTCCCTTTTATGGCTAATTATTGGTACATTCTGCTATTTACTTGTTGCATCTCGTGTCTTTTAATGAAACATTCTAAAAATGGTCTTTAAAAATTGTTTACTGGGATTGCATTATTTAAATCTTAATTAGTGGCATGAAGTAGTTTCAGTATAATCGTTTATCGCAATATTTCTCTGTAGCGATACATCAGGCTTCAAAATTTGTTACTGTGACAGGCCTATTTCTATGAAGTTATGCACTGACATCATTTTATTCAAAAAATGCCCCTCAACATTCCAACAGAGTGGCACTGAGGCAGAACTATGAACAGCACAACAAACAAAATGTGTTTCCTTGTTTTTTTGTCCTGATTTTTGTCCTGGAGGTATTTTTGGCTCAAATTAGCTTTAAACAACAAAATAGAAACTGAAAGTAGCTTCTCCGCTGTTGCAGAGCTTAGCTAGCTTCACTTCATAGACTGTATATATACATGGATATAGCTAACCTGCTAGCCGCCAATAGGAAGTGAGCACGGGCATGTTTCCGGCTCCATCAACTCGACTCATTTTGGTCTTAAAATGTTCGTATTAACCAGATTAACATGGTCCTGGTATTTTTATTTAACTATTGTGTTTGTAAATCGAACATATGAACATTAATAACAGACCAGTAAGGTGCCATCTTTCCCCGAGGTCGCTCCCGCCAGCGTTAGCAACAGGTTTGATTGAACTCGGCTCCAAATTCGCCCCTATAACATTCCCTTAGCCCACTACTTTACACAGTCTATGGGTACAAACTAAATATTTTGCAGAGTAGACTTTTATATTTGTTGTTAAACTAGCAGCTTTTTCACATTTTCAGTGTGTTTTGAGCTTTTACAGAAGAAAATGTCATTACTCCCATTGATACTCATATAGTGCTGCCACTCGTTCAAAAAAACTCAGAACTTTGTGATGCCATCTGCATAACCTCTTTTTGCTGTCAGTTGAAAGGAATAAAGCAGTGTGATTCATTCGAGTTTGTGGACCCAATAATAAGGATAAGGTTCAACGTTCATGGATTTTTATTTTGAGTATTACATTCAAAAACAGTAAAACTCTATCTATGTATGCACGGACCATTCTCTCCAGATGCCCTACCCACACCCGGGGCACTGGCACTGAGTCCTCTGCTCTGCTACTGCTGAAAAATTAACGCCACAAAAAACAATGTTCTCTACTCCTCAATTATGTATGGGCAGGTTATGGTGTTGCCAACGAATATACAATGCAGTTTCAATACTTTCTCAATTCAATTATTCACAATGTTCTAGCAATCAGGTGGTATAAATGGGGCATGTAAAGTCTACTTTTCAGATCTTTTAACCTTATTATAATGGTATTCCATCTTCGTTATCTTACTTAAAGTTGTATTTGTATTGATTCATGTTTGAGTAATGCTGTACTGTCTTGGATTTCAGGCTTGAGTACTAAGAAAATCTCAGTTTCTATCCCCACCCACATCTCTGTACTTACCTCTAATTATTCAAAAACTCATACAAAGTCATACAAATAGGGTTAAAAATGTTACAAAGCCATTTTTCAACGATAAAAACATGTAAATATAAAATCTGCTGCTCGATACAGTGAAGAGGCTTATCAGTTCTGCAGTTTTGAACAGGAAGTCAGTGGAATGTAAGGTGGATTAAGTGTTCATCTGTGGGAGCTGGAATCGCACCACCAACCTGTGGGTCAGTGGATCTCGCCGCTTAACCAATGCTGTTTATGTTGAGAGTGGGATTCGAACCGCCAACCTTCAGATCAGTGGACAAATGCACTACCAACTTAGCTACTGTCGCTCCTAATAAAGAGACAAACAGACAAACAAAATTTTCAAATGTTCTTCAACTAACTAATAATCTGAGAACTTTCTGATTCTTTATCAACTTTCAGTTTAATTTTGAGATTATTTAGCCTCAAGAAATGTAAAGTGGGTTAAATGTCTTGGCCACGGACGCAACGACAGCATTCATCTGTGGGAGCTAGAATCGCACTGCCAACCTGTGGCTCAGTAGATCCAACCGCACAACCAACGTTTATGTCGATAGTGGGATTCGAACCGCCAACCTTTCGCTACTGTTGCCCCTAATAATAAAATGCACAAACAAACAAAAACTTCAAATCTTCTTCAACTCACTGTAATAATCTGAGGACTTTCAACTTTCAGTTTAATTTTGAGATTATTTAGCCTCAAGAAATGTAAAGTGGGTTAAATGTCTTGGCCACGGACGCAACGACAGCATTCATCTGTGGGAGCTAGAATCGCACTGCCAACCTGTGGCTCAGTAGATCCAACCGCACAACCAACGTTTATGTCGATAGTGGGATTCGAACCGCCAACCTTTCGCTACTGTTGCCCCTAATAATAAAATGCACAAACAAACAAAAACTTCAAATCTTCTTCAACTCACTGTAATAATCTGAGGACTTTCAGATTTCAGTTTAATTTTGAGATTATTTAGCCTCAAGAAATGTAAAGTGGATTAAATGTCTTGCCCAAGGACAGAACAACAGCATTCATCTGTGGGAGCTAGAATCGTACCGCCAACTGACATTTTTTTTGTAGAAAGCGAGATTTGAACCGCCAACCTTCAGATCACTGGACAAACCCTCTACCAACTGAGCTACTGTCGCCCTGAATGAAAGAAAAAACTAACAAATAAACAAACAAAAACTTCAAATCTTCTTCAACTCACTGTAATAATCTGAGGACTTTCAGATTTCAGTTTAACTTTGAGATTATTTAGCCTCAAGAAATCTGGTCTTGTTTCTGAGGACTTCAGATTTCAGTTTAACTTTGAGATTTTTTAGCCTCAAGAAATCTGGTCTTGTTTGAATAGCACTGGCAAGAGTTCTCTCCTTCCCTGCAGACAATCTGTGACCACATACTGCCTTTGCACTGTAGACGATAGGAACTCATTTTGAACACAAGTGCTTGTTTTAAAAGAGGAATTTGGGACGTAATTGTCTAAATTAGCACTTAGCGACGATGATTAGCGTGGGTCAATAATGGGAGCCGCTGATGGCCGAGGTGGTTTGAAGGAGAAGCCGTTATCCTCACATCTCCGTCCTAAATCGTGTGAACTATCGCCCCCTCCTCTACGGCGTTGTTAGGCACCTTTTAATGTACAACAACAAGCTTTTCACTGTGTTTTTCCCACACAAACTCACACAGAGAAAGTCATTTGTACCTTTTTGAAGAAGAGTACTTATCATCACATCATATTTGGACAATTTGTGTGTCTTTTGTTGACTGTTTAAAAAATGGTCAGTACTTTCGCTCAAAAAACGCCAAAGTGGGTCTGTCAGCGCCGACATGTTTGTTTTGAGTCATTTGGGCGCGTCACCTCTGGCTCCGCCCAAACGACAATGCTGCTCTGTGATTGGTCTGATGGGAGCCAGGCCAAATGGATTCTCGTGAGTTTGTGAATTTACAAATATCGCGAGAACTCGACTTGCTAGCCAGGTTACTTTTTTCTCTTTGTGTAATCGTTTAGATTACCGTATTTTCCAAACTATAAGTCGCACTTTTTTTCATAGTTTGGCCGGGGGTGCGACTTATACTCAGATGCGATTTGTATGTGAAATATATGTTTTTTTCTTCATTATTATGCATTTTTTGGCTGGTGCGACTTATACTCCGGTGCGACTTATACTCCAGAAAAATACGGTACTACTCATCACTTTTTTTCAACGCAGTTCTGCCAAGACCCGGTTAGCTAACCTGTCCCTACGCTCTCACCTTAACCAAATTAACTGTTTCTGAACCCTACTTCTAACCCTAACATTAACCTGATTGTAAAAAAAATAAATATATGTTGGCAAATGGTCATGGTCACATTTTTATATCGCGCTTTTCTACCTTCAAGGCACTCAAAGCGCTTTACATCAAGGAACCACTCACCCATTCACAACTCAGATGCGATTTGTATGTGAAATATATGTTTTTTTCTTCATTATTATGCATTTTTTGGCTGGTGCGACTTATACTCCGGTGCGACTTATACTCCAGAAAAATACGGTACTACTCATCACTTTTTTTCAACGCAGTTCTGCCAAGACCCGGTTAGCTAACCTGTCCCTACGCTCTCACCTTAACCAAATTAACTGTTTCTGAACCCTACTTCTAACCCTAACATTAACCTGATTGTAAAAAAAATAAATATATGTTGGCAAATGGTCATGGTCACATTTTTATATCGCGCTTTTCTACCTTCAAGGCACTCAAAGCGCTTTACATCAAGGAACCACTCACCCATTCACACACCAATATACGCAGACACTAGGGGTGAGATAGGTTAAGTGTCTTGCCCAAGGACACAACAACAGTATTCAAGTGTGAGAGCAGGATTTAAACCATCAACCTGCGAATCAGTGGACAAACACTCTACCAACTGAGCTACTGTCGCCAAAAATTGACTTTGCTAGTGGTGGCTGTGTGGCATAACTTATCCCTAGTGACCTAAAACATCCACAATGGTTCCTCCACGGTTCTAGGGTTGATGAAAAAAAAAAAAAAAAAAAAAAAAAAAAAAAAAAAAATGAAAAAAAAAAAAATATACGCAGACACTAGGGGTGAGATAGGTTAAGTGTCTTGCCCAAGGACACAACAACAGTATTCAAGTGTGAGAGCAGGATTTAAACCATCAACCTGCGAATCAGTGGACAAACACTCTACCAACTGAGCTACTGTCGCCAAAAATTGACTTTGCTAGTGGTGGCTGTGTGGCATAACTTATCCCTAGTGACCTAAAACATCCACAATGGTTCCTCCACGGTTCTAGGGTTGATGAAAAAAAAAAAAAAAAAAAAAAAAAAAAAAAAAAAAATGAAAAAACCCGGTTTTAGGGTTTAAGAAAAAAAAAAAAAAAAAAAAAGATAATACAAATAAATGTAAAAAAAACAAGATTCTAAAACTAGTATCCAAACTAGTAATTTGAACAAGTACTGATACTGAAAATAAAACGTAAAGGGGACAAAATGGAACCTTTCTGAATAGTTTTAGTTAGTCTTGATCTATAGTAGAACTAGTGTAAGCAACATGGTAAAAATAAAAAAATAAAAAAAATACCATTATTTTTACCAAACGAAATGGGTCCCAAGGTGCACTAGGGTCACCCACTGCTCCAGACATTGCGCCAGCAGCATTAAAGGATGGGTCAAATGCAGAGAGAACAGTTCTAGTTTACATTTGCGTCCTTGTTTGACCCAAAAGTCTCCTGATGGTTCAGTAACGCACTTTAAAAGCTGAAACTCTGTTCTAAACGCAGGCTTGCTCACAGAGGAAACAGTGGAACCTTTAATTATTGGTGATTATTCATACTGAAGTGAAAATAAACAAGGATTTAAAAACAAGAGTGAATGTGAGCCAGCAGAGTGGTGTTTTGAATGCATTTAGAGGATGCCACATAATGCATATTTACAAGATGTAGAGAACAAGGTTAGAACAAATAGTCAGCATTCATTTGCATGTTTTAATTAAAGTCCTCTGCTTTAATTACATTGTGTATTATAGGGACAAATATGATATTGACTTTCAGAGAGGATGGAACAGCCAATAACACTCTATGGTTTTTCAATACAGGTCGATAGAAAATCCATAACTCATTCCTGACCCTCATAGAGAATAAATAATGTCTCACTCAGAAAAGTTACTTAGTGCTCCTTTAAAGAAGCACTAAGTAACTTTTCTGGTGTTGAAGGTAACGCCCTTTCCCGCCCGCACCGCTGGTTTAGCAGGGAGCGGGCGCTTAGCAACGCTGTCAATCAAACCTGTTGCTAACGCTAGCGGGAGCGACCTCGAGGAAAGAAGGCGCCTGATTTGTCTGTTATTAAAGTCCATATTTTGATTTACGGACACAGCAGCGAAATAAAAACACCAGCATCGTGTAGAGCGGGTTAATCCGAACATTTTAAGACCAAAATGACGAGTCTGACAGCAGCGGTTACAGAGAGAGGGGCGACGGTTTTTCAACGGAAAGTGAATTGGAGCCAGAGTCGATGGAGCCGGAAGTGCGCACATGGTCACTTCCTGTTTGGAACATGGCGGCTAGCGGGTTAGCTATGTCCATTTATATATACAGTCTATGGTTCAAAACATATCTATCTCCACAGGGACAAGCAGATGACGGCACTAGGCCAAGATACAAGTCTCGTCTATGGAGAGGCGACCCCATTCACAGCAAGAATGCAGGTTTTTTAATGTATTTTTAGCAGCAAAAATGCCTGTAATTAAATACACGCAACTGTATGTTTAATGCCATACCGTGGAACATTCCAGGCAAAGCAATAAGCAGTAGCTAGAGTGTTCTCTTCTGATACTGGCCCACAGGTTGGCGGTGTGACACCAGCTCCCACATATGAACACTGTCATCGTGTCCATGGGCAAGACACTTAACTCACCTCGCCGCTAGCGTCTGTGTACACTGGAGTATGAATGTGTGGGTGTAACGTTCCTTGATATAAAAGTGCTTTGAGTGCCTTGACGGTAGAAAAATCTATATAAATGCGCTTATTTATCTTTATGGAGACAAGCAGGTGGCAGACCTCCCACCTGAAAAGTTACATGGTGCACCTTTAAGTTGAAAATGAAATCTGGAAAGTCAAACCAAATACAAAATCGACAATTTTATGCAGACAAAAACATATACATCATTACATTATTATTAAACTCAGAATAACCCGAAGATCACTGCATGTCTTCAGGGATAAACACTGGGATTTTCATCTCTTTTATGGGATCCGAATCTTTTGGATCCGTTCATTTCAAAGAGTCGCTCAAAAGACAATTTATTTATATGACAAAAGCCAGTGTGAGAACTCATTTTATCTACAAACTAATCACAGAGAGAAGTGACCAAGGCTCTTTGTTTAAAATGGTTCAAACTGAGAGTGGGAGAGAGTTTACCCTTTGAAATGATTCATAATCAAAATAAAAGTTCCACTACAATAATATTAATTAAAAAACTAACTATTATTATGATGCCAAATCTGTTTTCAGTTTTCGGCTCCTTTGTGGGATCCGAATCTTTTGGATCAGTTCTCTTCAAAGAGCCATTCAAAAGACTCTTATGACTCTTAGGATGTGCATAAAAACATCATAAAAACTAACTGTTATTATGATGTTTTTATGCACAAAGCTCTCACTCGCGCCGCTTGCTCTGCTTCTGTGCTGATTCTTGTGTTGGTTAAGTGTAATCAATGTAAAAATGCATAAAAATTGGAAACAAAAAGATTTGGTTCTTTGAAAAAATGAGATCCGATTCCAACCGTTCACATTAAGGAATCGTTCAAAAGAGCCGACTTGTTTATGAACCTCTCACTCGTGCCGCCTACTCTGCTTCTGAGCTGATTCTTGCATTGGTTCAGTGTAAAAA
Organism: Periophthalmodon schlosseri; assembly: GCA_000787095.1. NCBI lineage: Eukaryota > Metazoa > Chordata > Actinopteri > Gobiiformes > Gobiidae > Periophthalmodon > Periophthalmodon schlosseri. The sequence goes on from KN470231.1 coordinate 101,584, forward strand.
CGCATAAAAACTAGAAAGAAAAAGATTTGGTTTTAAAAAAAAATGAGATCCGATTCCAACCGTTAAGGAATCGTTCAAAAGAGCCGACTTGTTTATGAACATCACATCGCTAATAACCAACAAAATCCACATGGACAAAGCTTAAAGCTACATGCTTCTTCATTAGACCCAAGTCCAAAACAAGCAACTTCGTCCCAACTGTCCCAAACTCTCCCGTCTCAGTACAAATATGATCACTGCACTGCCCCCCGTGTCCCCCCGTGTCCCCCTCTCTGCCCCCTCTGTCCTAACGAAGCGCAGTTCTGAATAAAACCCCCGGAACAGAGAAGACCGAGGTACTGCAGGTTGTTCAGAGTTCAGCCAATTATCTCTCCTTACACTTAGACAAATACTTAACCTCCCCTGCAGTTTTCGTTCTCAGGAATTGTGCGAAAAACACTCCATTTTTTATAGACTCAAGAACCTTACTTGTTAACAATCTGTGAAGGAAAATTGACTATTATTTCCCCCATCTATGTCACCGGTACAACTTTCTTAAAATCTTCACTATACCAGAATTGACTTTATAACTTTTGGAAAAGACAAAGACAAAATTCAAAACTGTGAGATGGGAACAGTAGACGTGAGTGATCATGCACCTTTGCATCTGTTGGTCAATTTAAATTTGAGTCCCAAAGTCGCTGCTTGGAAATTAAATTCATATACGCTCAAAGATAACAATTTTAAGAAAGAAATGAAGAAAGAAATAAAGGAGTTTCTCGATATAATGGAGAAGTCTTGCCTCCAATAGTCTGGGACACACTAAAAACTGTCATAAGAGGGAAAATTATAGCAATAGCCTCTTATAAGAAAAAAAAAATAAAACAAAAGGATGGAGGACCTACAAAAGGATTTAAAAGAAATGGAAAATAAACATAAACACACCCCTTTAGCACATATTTTGAAGGAATTAAAAAATGTTAGAAATGAAATAAATAGTTTGAACACACAGGAGATTAAAAAGAAATGTGTGTTTTCGAAACAAAAATATTATGAAAGTGGATCCAAATCAATGAAAATACTACAGAACGGAAATTAAAAAAGAAAATTGCTGATAACGCAATAACTAAAATCAAACACCCCAAAACAAAAAAAAAAAAGTCACAAAATTATGGGAAATTCATAAAGCCTTTGAAGAATATTAGAAATCATTATATTATAAATAAAAAAAGAAATAAATGACTTATTGAACTCACTGGACCTACCAAATTTGAATGAAGAGCAAAATAAAAAAATGACAACAGCGATAACAGAGGTGGAACTTAAGAAAGCCATCAGCCGACTCAACTCTAATAAGTCGCCGGGCTCATAACGACCAAACTGGATTCATAAGAAACCGCCAGACTCACGATAATAAACGCAGAACTCTACATGTTATAGACCATATACAAAAAAATAAAACTGAAGCCGTGCCTTTAAGTGATGACGCTGAGAAAGCATTTGATTCAGTTAATTGGGAATTTCTCTACAGAGTTCTATATAAATTCGGCCTACATGAAACAATTATTGAAACGATTAAGGCCTTGTACACGAATCCCACTGCGAGAATAAAAGTTAACGGTCACCTGTCTGACAGTTTCACACTGCAAACAGGAAATAGACAGGGATGTGCCTGGTTCAGTCCATAAGACAGGACCAACATATCAAGGGTAAAACTATCAAAGGGAAGGAGCATAAAGTAGCTTGTTACGCTGATGACGTTTTAATTTATTTAGGACAACCTACAAACTCCCTACCTAAACTGGTGCATTTGTGTGAACAATATGGCAAACTATCTGGATATAAAATTAATATGAATAAAACTCAGACACTTTCCCACAATTATAACCCACCAGTGGAAATATTTACCAAATACCCAATGATGTGGACGAATCCTTAAAATACCTGGGTGTTAACGTACCAAAGGACCAAACAAAATTATCTGAAGTCAACTATCTCCCTTTACATAAAAAAATAATTGAAGATATAAAATGATGGAATTCGATCCCCTATTTTACTCTATATCCTCAGATAGAGTCCATTAAAATGAATGTCCCACCAAGACTATTGTATTTGTTTCAGACTCTACCTATAATTATTGATCAGAACACATTTAATGAGTGGGACAAAATGATATCACGATATATATGGGAAGGAAAGAGACCTAGAGTCAGCTTCAAAACTTTAAAGTTGGCTAAAGATAAAGGGGGATGGGGTTTGCCATCCCTAAGGAATTATGACCGGGCAGCGCAGATGAAGACCATAATAAACTGCTGTGATGTATCATACAGTGCTCAATGGAAAAGTATTGAGGAAAAAACCTTTTCTGTCCCAATACAAGCGACCTTGGCAGACCCAAATATACAAAAATATATAGATCGGGTGGGTAATCCTTGGGTTGGGTGTACGCTCTACTCTCTCTGTGTGGAAAAATGTACTGAAAGAATTTAAATTGGATTCAGACATCACAGTTTTGAAGTGGTAAATGTGGCAAATGATGCTGATTTTTTACCAGATTAGATTCACGATTCAAAATGTGGTCGTCCAGGGGATTACCAATAATAAGCAAGTTGATTAAAGATGACAAATTGATTAGTTTTGAAATACTGAAACATAAATATAATTTGGAAAAGCAAGATTTTTACCGATACCTGCAAAAAAAGTGCTTAAAATGCATATGATGGTAATAACAATAAGAAACTTATTTCATTTCTGTATAAATTTATGACAAATCATAAGTCCCACTCAACTGGGAAGGTTAAGGCACTATGGGAGAAAGAAGCAGGAATAAACATATCAGAGGAAGAATGGACATTTATATGGAAACTTCAATGGAAACGTACTGCCTCACAGAGATGGAGGGAGTTTGGCTGGAAAAACTTTGATCAGATACTTTATTACCCCATGTCAGAAGACTCACTATGACAGAAATCCTCCTATCTGCTGGAGAAAATGTGGAAATCAGCGAGCGGATCACTTCCATATTCTGTGGGACTGCCCACTGATTGAGCAGTACTGGACTGACGCTCATAGAACATTGCAGGACATATCCAAATGTACATTTCCCTTTGGAATAAAAACTGTCTTGTTAAGGAGTGTACCACAGGATCGGATGAAAAAGGATAAATGCCTTTTTAGTTCCTTGTTAGTCGCTAGTAAGAAATGTATAACAAAGAAATGGTTATCACAGGAAAGACCAAACTTGACGACATGGTGGGAAATAACATTAGACATTTATAAAATGGAAGAGACGACAGAACTTATAAATGACAAACGAGGTTGGTTTGTGTCTTGTTGGGAAAAGTGGGTTGAATATATAAATCTAAAAAGGCCCAATTTTATTTTAAAAGTGTAAGTAAATAGATGGATGATGTGCAGTCTGTGGTCGCTCCCTTTTTTATTCCTCTGTGTTCTGTTTTATGTGTTTAAATGATGGGAACTGTGTTGGGAAAGGGAAATATGTACATGTTAAATGTTCCCATCTTTGTAAAACATTAAAACTTATAAATAAAGATAAGGTTGGTGACAATGTTTTTTTTGAAATGCAAACGTTTCAGCTGCTTTTTTTTTTCAACGACGGACGACACCGACTCACTGCTTAAACTGTTCCACAGCTTTAAGCATATGCAGATTCAGTTACAGGTGTTTTAATTGCAAAAATACTTGTAGAACATACTGTATATTCTTACTATAAGTGGGCTTGCCTCTCCAGACCTGACACGTAAAGTACCATACAGTGGAAAAATCCATAAGTGGAAAAACCATAACATCTCCATGGAGACGAGCAGGTGCACAGACCCTTCACCAAGTTACATAGAGCAGCTTTAAGCCATTTTATATGAATGATCCAGATACCAACTGCAGTAGTAAATAGTTACTGCAGTAGTAGTAGTAGTAGTAGTAGTAGTAGTATTAGTAGTAACAGTTGTAGTAGTAGTAGTAGTAGTGGTAGTACCTGTAGCTGTAGTTGTAGCTGCAGTAGTAGTAATAGTAGTAGTCATGGTTGTAGTTGTAGTAGTATTAGTAATAGTAGCAGTAGTAGTTGCAGTAGTGTTTGTGATGGTGGTAGTAGTAGTAGTAGTAGTAGTAATATTTGTTGTAATTGTAGTAGTAGTGGTGGTGGTAGTAGTAGTAGTAGTAGTGGTAGTAACTGTAGTTGTAGTAGTAGCAGTAGTAGTAGTTGTAGTTGTTGTAGTAGTAGTAGTAATAGTAGTAGCATTGTTGTTTGCGATGGTAGTAGCAGTTGTAGCAGTAGTAGTAGTAGTAATAGTAGCAGTAGTAGTAGTAATTGTAGCTGTAGTAGCAGTAGTAGTAGCAGTAGTAGTAGTAGCAGTAGCAGTAGTAGCACTGTTGTTTGCGATGGTAGCAGCAGTAAGCGCCTCACTCCCTTCTCTGTGCTTTATTTTATCTCCAACTAACAACATTTTGTAAATCTATTATTTTCCATGAGCTCGTACTACGCCGCTCTTTCTAAATAGCCTCTTTTCACAAAACCACGGCTAACGATTCAGAATGGTCCTTTGGGCATCAATAGACTCAATGAATAAAAACTGTTATGTCAAAGCTGTGTATGCCTCATAACAGCTCATTTCTGCGTATTTTGGGACTTGTTGATATTTCAGGTCACGACTTTCTGTCAAGGACCGCGTTAAAATAGTACACAAAAGCCTTACCATAGCACCTTTCGATTCCGCAGAGGTCAGCGCTAGCTAGCTTCTATTGTATCTTGTTTTTGTGCTAAATAGAGCCTATGGTGGATTTAGAGGCAGGCCATAATCTTCTGGTAATGAGATCCTAATTTAGACATTATTAGCGCTTTGGTATACAATGCAAGTCGACCCAGGTCATTGGCTACACAAAGCAATGAAAAAGGAGCGATTATGAAGCCATAACTACTTTGTGTATGAGTTAGCGAGGAAAACAACTTTATTTACCACACTTAAAGGCTTAATAAAAAGTACAGAGAAAAAGCACACAGCAAACAGGAAGCACCAGCTAGCTAAAAGTAACAAACTTTTATAAAAACATTGTGTAAATTCGAAGTAATTAGCAAATAAAAAATAAAAGCTGTCAGGTATTTGGCTAAGGTGCGGTTGCTAAGTCTTTTGAAGTAAAATTATAAATTATATTTTGTGTTTATTCAGACGTTTTAAGGAACACATTGTAAAAATATGTATTTTCTCTTCCTTTGTTCTGTTTGTAGTTTGTGGGTTGGCTTGGTAAGATATGTTTTTCAGGTACAAAAAAATCCTGCCAAATTGCTACTTCAGTTGAAACGTTTTAAAAATAATTATTCCAAGTGCGTTCTAAAGTATACAAGTTAAACTGAACCATAGACTGTGTATATAAATGGACATAGCTAACCTGCTAGCCGGCGCGTTCCAGATAAGAAGCGATAATGGGGGCGCTTCCGGTTCCATCGACTCTGGCTCCAATTCACTTTACATTGAAAAACTGTCGCCTCGTTATTTCGGTTTTAAAATGTTCGTATTAACCCGCTCTACTTGCTCCTGGTATTTTTATTTCATTATTTTGTCCGTAAATCAAGATATGAACATTAAAAACAGACAAATCAGGCGCCTTCTTTCCCCGAGGTCGCTCCCGCTAGCGTTAGCGACAGGTTTGATTGACAGCGTTGCTAAGCGCCCGTTCCTTGCTAAACCCAGCGGCCGGGCGGGAAAGGGCCGTTACCGTCAACAGCCTCGCTCCAGATTGACCTGTTGGTTGCTATGAAACCTGCAAATGTTGGTTGTTGAATACAAAAATTCAAATTTTGCAACTGCCTTGAAAAACTATAGCTTTTCGTGGTTTTATAACACGCATTTCAAAGAACTCATTTAAACAAAACAGACACTGGCCTATGATACATAACAGAAATACAAATCATGCAGAAATGGCCTCAAGCTTTAAACACCGGGCTAAGTTCATTGAGCTGCACCAAATGAATACTGTGTTTTTCTCCAAATAAGGTCAAAAGATCATTATAAGCACCAGATCGCACAAGCCCACGGGGACTGTAAGTGTAAGGCAAATATTAGCATTAACTTTGGGTATTGATTTTTCTTTTCAGAAATTTAAGCTAGCAGAATAACTTAACTCAAACGAAAGGTCAGGTGCAAGAGTGGAGGTTTTTAAGGTTGAAAGAGTAAATTTTAAGTGCAAGCAGATGCATTAAAAGATCTACTTTGCTCTGAGATGCTCTGAGAAACTTTGGTAGAATCCTTATTTGAAAATTGAAATTATAAATAGGTTTTGGGCGACAGTAGCTCAGTTGGTAGAGTGTTGGTCCAAACACTACTTCAGGTATGTTCTTGAGGTGGTAACAACATTATAACATGGCTTAAAGCTCACAAGAGTTAATTTTATGTAATATAGGACCTTCTCAGAGTATTTTCTAGACACCAATTAGATTTTTTTATTTTTCTGTACCGACCTGAGGGGAAAAGTCAATTTAGTATGTTTTCAAAAGTATCTTGGTAGTATCTTTGAATGTTCATCAGAGTCGATGGAGCCGGATGCGCGTCCATGCTCACTTCCTATTTGGAACGCGCCGGCGCTAGCAAGTTAGCTATGTCCATTTATATATACAGTCTATGATTTGCACTCATACTTGACTCATACCTTTGGCAACTCTGTCCTCTTCTGATCATATTAGCTTCTGAAATCTAAAATTCTGATTCCTAAAAAGTCCTCTTAGCGAGCCCTGTAAAGTGGAGCGGATCTTATGCAAACTCAATTGTAAAATTACCCATTATCATGTGCCCAAAGTTGCCAGATAGGTTCACTAATAGCAGTGGAGAGACTTGGACTGGATTTTGGAGTGTTCACTTTTTGGCTCATCCGACGATGGCAGGTATTTGAACACCGGGTGGGAGGATGAGGTGTCAGTCTAGCCGTAGCCAATACTTTTCTATTGGAGTTACCTGTCCATCCCTGGTTATGTGCGAAGTTGTCACCAAAAAGAACAGACAGGGTCCAGATGGGAGGCGGTAGAAGAAGAGTGGAGGTAAAAGACAGAGTAAAAAAACTGACAAAGATGAAACTTGCTGAAGAAATATTCCTGAAAAGTTTGGACAATCGCTGGAGGTGGTTTGGAGTGATAGGGACAGAATGGCTTGAGGCGCCGACGAGAATAGCTTTGGTTTTACGTAATTGCTGTCAAAGATTTTGCATAGGTTGGCAATCGGTTGGGGAAGTGGTGGACGTATTGGAGTAACGTTCGCGTTTTTGTTATGGTTTGTTGAAATGTATAAATATATAAAAAAAATTACATGGGTTTAAGTTTTCTGTTATATGCAACATCCCGAGGACTCTTTCCTCATTCTGAGGATATAATATTTTGTTTTCAATTATAACATAGATCAGAAAATAGCGTAATATGGGCCCTTTAAAGTTAGCCAAATAAATGTATCCACCTCCGTCTATAATCAAATGTAATACAAAACTATTCTATATATGTTAGATACGACATTTGCAAGTTTTTAGATAGGAAGATGGAGTGCTGGGGTTTCACGGACAAGATTCAAAAATTCTGAAGTGAGACTGCAACAAAATTGATTCTCAGTGTGGTAGAAAATGCAATATGTAGGATCCGCGAAGGGCATGCAACTCGATGTGTCCAACCAAGTTTGAAATGAAACTACTTTGCTCCATAGAACAAGCCCTGTTTCGATACAGGTATTGTTATGAGAAACTGGGAGGATCAATAAATACATAATATTAAGTATTTGAGCAAGTTTTTAGACCCTAATACGCAGATCAAATTTTATTTTACTTCTGATGGTAGCACGGTTTTACACAAGAGTTAGAGGGGCAAAGTTGTCCAAGATGAGGTGCTCAAATTGAAATTACCATTCTTTTCAGACTTCTGGAGTTAGGTCATTTTTGAGGGTTCACACCTGGAGTTATTCTCATATTAAAAATATCTCATATATCTCAAATATCTCATATTATTATTATTATTATGGGGTTAGGGTTAACTAAGCCTGAGTCATTCTTAAGGTCAAGGTCAACTTCATCTTCGTATATAGCGCATTTACAACAACCGATTGTGGTCAAACTGCTTTACAACACGGGACAACACTAGAACAGCTACAAAAGACACAAAACAGCAAAACTTAAAGTCAAAGAATAAAAATAGAAATAGAATAAAACAATAAAAACAGCTCAACTTGCATTAAATCAGACCTATTCTGCAAAATGAACTTTTCAGAGCTTTTAACCATGTTATAGCTGTTTCCCCTCAACATTTACTCACCTGAAGTTGTATTTGGAGTGATTCGTGCGTGTTTGAGCGATCTTTAATCACTTATTTTCTAGACGCCATATTGCGGATTAATCCCGTTTTCACCATCACCGACACACACCCGCTGCTCTGTACTTACTTCGTTCTCCAATTTTACTTTCTTAATCGGTGATACACGTAGGATTCGGCACCGTCGCGTAGTCATTTTGGTGCGATGATGTTTACGGCGACGTCAGCTCCCGTTGGACACCGCAGTTTTCAAACACGGATGCAGCGGACTTGTTTCTTTTATTAAGTCGTTTTAGATTAATTTTGCGATTTAAAATGTGCAGATTATAACACAATGATCCACAGGTGTCGTAGATTATAACTATAGAGCCGACACAAGCGCGATATGTCTTCTTTAAAGGCCGGTGGATAAAGGTGAGATTTAAGTGTGGATTTAAAACAATTTATAGTTTGGCCCGATCTAATGCATTTCAAAGTTGTGGGGTAGCGGCAGCAGCTCATTTGTATCCTCTGATTTTCAGGTGAGTACGAGGTCCATCCAAGAGGAGCACGTCTGCGGAGCAAAGTGCCCTGGGAGAAACATGAACAGGCAGCAGCTCTGATGGCTAAAGGGGGGCCAATCCACTCAGACATTTAAAAACAATCAAGAGGATCTTAAAATGAATATTGTAGCAGACAGGGAGCCGTGCAGTGAGCCAGCACAGGTGTGAACTGCTCCGTCTCCTGGTCCCTGTCAGCATACGGGTGGCTGCATTCTGGACCATCTGCAGCCTGTAAATACATGACTGGTGATAAATGCATGGACTGCTCTCTCCAGTTCACTAAAGGGAAGGTGAGACTTGATTTTACTTAACAAGCGCAGTTGAAAAGAGCTGGTTTTGACCATCGAGCTGATTTGTTTATCCAGTTTAAAACAACTGTCCGGGAACAGGGTCTTAGGTCTCAACCTCACTGTTAGCGTCACTACTTCCTGTCCAATTTTATCTCCGTGAGGTTTTTGCCGGTCACGTTAAAATGAATAAATATTTAAAGATCAGGCAGTGGACAGGGAGCTGCACTTTAACACAACAAACACTTTACCGGAGTATTGTGTCTCAATGCTAACGCTAATGCTAATTTTGAGGTATAATAAATATTAAAACAACACCACAAACTGATATATTCTACATATAAACATAACTGAGCAGTCTTTATTTAAATAATTTGAAGTTTAATAGGTTGTTTATTTTATGTTTTCCAATTTTAATAAAAGTGACTGTTAGCTTTGAGACACGGTGAGCTAGCGAGCATGCTGCTGTGCATAGAGGCTATTGCACTCAAGTTTCTGACAGATGACCAACAGTAGGGAGGACCAAGAACATTTAAATCAGAATTAAAATGTCCAAAAATTTGAATCTCCGTTTTATTTGTTCATTATAAATTAAGTCTTTGTTCATGCTTTATTAAATGCATTAATAAGTGTCTTACAAAGTGTTATTCGTTCTCTCTAGAAAGGAGGGCTTTCATGCAAACAACTACTGTTTTATGCATAAATTAAATCTTGTTTAAATGGTAAATGGTCATATCTGTTTATACAGCGCTTTTCCACCTTCAAGTCACTCAAAGGAACATCAAGGAACCACTCACCCATTCACACACACATTCATACACCAGTGTACGCAGACACTGGGGAGGTGGGTTAAGTGTCTTGCCCAAGGTCACAACAACAGCATTCATTTGTGGGAGCTGGAATCACACCACCAGCCTGTGGGTCAATGGATCTGAGCGCTCAACCAATGATGTTTATGTCAAGAGCGGGATTCGAACCGCCAACCTTCAGATCAGTGAGCGAACACTTTACCAACTGAGCAACTGTCGCCTTTAAAGCTAAAATACTTCTCCAACATTCTAATACCAGGCTTAAAAATGATAAACTAATCCATCCAAAGCTTACAAAATGATGGTGTTTCCTTTGACCATCGAGGATTAATTCAGTGTACAAAGAAAAAAGGCTTTATCTCACGTGAAAATCTCATTCACATTTTCGGAGCTTTTACAGTGAACCTAGAATCGCAGGGCCAGTTAGCTTCCACGCACAGAGAGAATGAGTTTGCCCTCTTGCTCTATCTTTGCCATATAGTGCTATCCAATTCTAACTGCAGTAAAGCAGAAGAGATAAAGGGAAGCGCTGCGGGCCCAGAGAGAGAATCAGAGTATGAACAGAAACAAGAAGACAACGTAACAGTGGAATCCTAATGGAGAGATATCTCAGGATCCACACTCCGAAAATACTGAAAAAATATTTAGTGGTTAACATGGCCGAATGAAAATACATAGAGAACTGGACACGATTTTGGGAGGAAAAAATACATATTTTCAAAACAAGTTCAAATGTTGTGTCGTGTCAGCCGCATTTTTCTTGTTAAGTTTTCAAAAATAAACCTGAAACAAGTTAACTGACCAACTGGAACAAAACGATTATTGAGCTAATTTACCTTGCGTACATGACGAAGAAGAGACTGGCATATTGAACCAGCAGAAACAGAGAGATCTCACCAAGCTGCTACAGGACACTGGAAGACCCAAGCCAGTCTATCCCTAACTGCTTAAAATCTGTCACCATAAGAGTTACACCCGCAAGCGACATTGATGGGTCTGGACCCTATAAACCTGTTTTTGGCATAGACTGTGTATGCAAATGGACATAGCTAAACCGCTAGCCGCGTTCCAAATAGGAAGTGAGCATAGGCGTGCTTCAGGCTCCAATTCACTTTCTATTGAAAAACTGTCGCCCCTCTCTCTGGAACTGCTGCTGTCAGACTCGTCATTTTTAGGCTTAAAATGTTCGTACTAACCTGCTCTACATGATCCTGGTATTTTTATATTTGAATTCCAAATATGTAACTCGGCTCCAAATTCGCAGTTTATGAACAGATTACACAAACCCTACTGTATTATGACACATGCTGTATCTCAGGACAACATTTATGATACTCGCAGTCTATGGTTTTTGGTCATGTGCATTTACCTGAAACATGTGGCCACACACGGAGATTCATTATGAAGTACGATGTCTAAACTTAAATTATGGCAAGTTTAGATTTATGAAATAATTAGGCCTAAATAATATAATTTTCTTAAAAATGTAAAAAACAATCTTTAAATTAGAAAGTTTTATGTTAAATTTAAAGGTGCTGTAGCTGAGTCTTAATAACATGAAAAAAAGAACTAGTTCAAACAGTTTGCAGTGGTCCAAAGTTACGCTTCACTTACCTTACGCATTCAGAGCATTCTAATTATTCACTGCGATGAGTTTATAATCGCTTTTCACAACTCGCAGAGACTAGCACAGAGATTTGCTGTGATGGTAAAGCTAACAACTAGCATGCTAGTTCCTGATTCTTGGACAATAAATGCTTTATAATTAGACGCAAACACCACACAGCGGATTTATTTTGACCTCAAGACCTTCTTACAATATATCTGTACTGGGACAAGACATATTTTGCTCAGTTATGTGGGGAAAAAATCAGGTGCAGGGCCTTTAAACAGATTTTTTTATTGATTGACAGCACTAAATCCTGTTAAGATACCAAGTTCAACTCATTTACTGGCTTAACATATGCACTTAGATTGCCCATGTTTTTTTTCCTTTAGTCATATTCTGTAATCAACCAGCAAAACTCCTATGGTCCCTCAAACCCAATCCATTTTGCTCCAGTTTTGATCAATAGGCTTTGTAACTGCAGCCTGTATTCAGACCAGGACCGCTGCAGCTCTCAGCCTAATGACACTGCACTGCGGGGCCAAGGTCTTACCATTCATCTCGCTTCCATATTACCCACAATGCACCACAAGGCCTCACCTGTCCTTTACCCAGCCCGAGCACTCCACGGCGACCTCCCCGTTCGTACGGCTTTTCGATTTTGCATTCTGTTTGCTAGCACAGTACTCAACACAGCAGTCACATGTTTGCATTAGCACATTTGGCCTGTTTATCAGTGAGGCTGGGGTTGCAAAATGTTATAAAATGTAAAAATGGCTAAAAGTGGTTTGCATTGTTCCTGGTTCAGTAATGGAGCCGGGAAAAGGTAAGAAAATGCTTTTATTCGGTAAAAGTGGAACGTGACCCAACAGCCCTGTAGCTATAAGCACAAAAACAACAAAATTACATATATAGAAGTGAATACTGTGTTTCTGTTATTAAGTTATTATTTAACCCAGTCGCACTAAAATTCAGGTTCAGTCCCAGATTTTGGATGGAAAACCGGAATATACAGCAAACATGGGAAGAACATGCAAACTCCACATAGAAAGACTCCACCTGGATATGGAACCGGGGACCTTCTTGCTTAAAATGAATAAATATTTAAAGATCAGGCAGTGAACAAGGAGCTGCGGGTGGACGTCACTGACAACACGTTAAACACTACACAAATAAAATGAATACTTCACCGGAGGACACTTGTGTTTAGAAAGAGAGATGTTCTTGTCTCAATGCTAACGCTAACGCTAATTTTAAAGCGTAATAAATATTAAAACAAAGCCCCAACCTGGATACTGAACCGGGGACCTTCTTGTTGCGAGGCTGAAGCACTAACCCGCTCTGTCACGTGTACTTAAGCGTATAAACCCATCAGAAGCAAGAATGATGAGTCTGCCCCTCCTACTTTCACTTTCAAAGCCGGCTCACCTAGAACTCTCTTCAAAGCAAATCATTCTACTTCCTGTATAGTTTTGGACAGCCAATCACAGCTGTTTATGAAAAGTGACTTGCTTTGATACAGGACAGATTGTGTTTCTCTGGTCAGTCCAAATGTTAGTCCTGCCCATCGGAAACTCATCTCCTATACGCATTGCTAATGAGGTTATCAAAACAAAAGCAAAACTAGATAAATACAAAAACTAGATGTAATTTTAACAATATTGAAAACAGATGACTTTAATTACCTTTTGCTACGTGGATCATTATGTTATAATTTGCACATTTTAAATTGCAATATTCATCTAACACGACTTAATAAAAGAAACAAGCCCGCTCACTTCCAGGTTAGAAAAACGTCATCGTCATCACAACAAAATCACAGCAAAGAGTCGGCAACGCCAGTGGATAGCTGCAGATCACACTAGCGAGTAGCGTTTGTGCCAAAATGACTACGCGACGCTGCCGAATCCTAAGAAAATTAAATTGGAGAACAAAGTAAGTACAGAGCATTGGGCGTATAGCGGTCGTGGTGAAAACGCGGATTGATCGGCAATATGGCGTCTTGAAAATAAGCGATTAAAGATTGCTCAAACGCACAAATCGCTCCAAATACAACTTCAGGTGAGTAAATGTTGAGGGGAAACAGCTATAACATGGTTAAAAGCTCTGAAAAGTCGATTCTGCAGAATAGGTCTGCTTTAAAGTTAATACAAAATTTTTAAAAAGTCTACATGAATCCTGATAACACTGTGAAAAAAGTGATATTGTTTTTTTTTTTTTTTGGCAAATCCCAAACTTCTGATCTTCACAGTAACTTCACTTCTTGCACGTGCCCCATACGTTACCCCCACGCTATTGACTCCATCACTCCACATCACGCCGCTGTCAGCGTCTACGCGCCAATTTTATTTTTTTTATTCGAACTAGACGCGGGCCAGTCGTCAAACAGGTGACATTGAAAGACTGGGCTGGACTTGTTGTTCGGGAGCGATACAAGACAGAGAGGGTCTAATTGCGTCTCTCTCTCCCCTGTCACCTCCGAAGGTCAAATCCATCCCTCACGCTGACGACCGTTGCCCGCGGTGACAGCGACGCACCTGTGATTGACACCCCATCAGCTGTCTTTTTACATTCTCATTCATCCAAAACACACCTGGTCACGTCAGGAGGGTACAGTGAGCGCTTACACTGGATCACTGTGAAACTTCAGGTACGAATGTGGTGATCACGTGAAAATGAGTTCTTCAATGACAATAAAGGAATAAAATATATTAAAAAGTCATGTGTTATGCAAGATTGACAGTTTTGAGCTTCTAAACATGCAATAATATTTATCCGTATACTGCTAAAAAAGGATGATTTATTGCGCTCAGTTGGTAGAGTGTTTGTCCACTGATCCAAAGGTTGGCGGTTCGAATCTCGCTCTCGAAATAAACATCATCGGTTGAACGGTCAGACTCACTGACCCGCAGTTTGGCGGTGCAATTCTAGCTCCCACAGATATATGCTGTCGTTGTGTCCTTGGGCAAGACACTTTAACCCACCTCGCCCCTAGTGTCTGCGTACACCAGTGTATGAATATTTGTGTGAATGGGTGAGTGGTTCCTTGAAGTAAAGCGCTTTGACTGACTTGAAGGTGTGGTCCCTTGAGTAAAGCGCTTTGACTGACTTGAAGGTGGAAAAGCGTTGTATAAAAATGTGACCGTTTACCATGTACCATCTTGTTCTTTCAGTGACTTGTGGATGTCTTTCACAAAATTAAAACAATTATTTTATTTGTCTGTTTTTACAGGTCATGGAAAAGGACACATAAACTACTGCAACTCCTTTGTCATGGTTTTACTTTCCAAATTAAAGTCATAAACAGCCTACACTTGGGTCAATTCTCTTTTCTGTAACAGCCAAACGTTTGCCAATTGTCCAATTAGTTTTTTTTCCCAGAACTGACCAAAATGAAATCTAGAGCTTAGGCCTGTCACGATAATTAATATATCGACTTATCGTTCAATACATGAAAGATGGAACAATATTTTTGGGGGGACTCAAAATTTATGGGTATTTTTTCTTTGCCGTAGAGGGAATTTTTTTTGTTATTTTTCTGTACTACGATGAGATTTGAAGTTTGAAGTTTGAATTACGAACTTACAGATGCAATTTTTTAGCAATACTGTACATTCAGAATACTTTTTTGGGGGCTAATAAATTGATTTGGTTTCATTATTATCGTTATCTATATTTACTTCAACAATATCGCACTTCAAAATTTGCTGTTTGCCTCTGTGACATATGAATTCACCTGAATGTGCCTGATCATTAATAGAGTATAGTGAAATAATGTTCTACATCCATCAAACTTTCAGTCAGTCTTTATTTTTGTAAATCCGCATCTTATTCACAGGTTTACGAGCACAAACAGCTGATGAATTAACACCTCCATAATTTCGCGACCCTTTTCTTTCCACACTTCTGCTGAATTTTTAGAGAAGCAACATAAAACATGAGGACAGGAGCCTGAACAAACGTTTCAGGCTTTGAACTGCATGGACTGACGTCTGGAGCTTAGGGCTTCACTGATGAAACGCGACAAAAAAACAAGGGCAACTTTGTAAAAAAAACAAAAAACAACACACATTCATACATATGCAATAATCAAACTGGGACTGATAATGAACGACTCTCTGTGAAAGTATTGATACGTTGGTACCAAAGGGCCCAAGTCCTGCTTCCAAAAGGAATACATCATCTGTCACTTCTTCTTATAAATACAATCACTTAAAGTATTAAAACAAGTAGAAGAGTAGTACAACAAACGTCCAGCCAGAAGAGACCACTTTTGGCCCAGTATTGACATTGAAATAAATAAAAAAAACACACAAAAATCGGGACTAATCAATCAAATATAGCTATTGATACCAATACTGGAGGCGACAGTAGCTCAGTTTGTTGAACGTTTGTCTAGAGATCCGAAGGTTGGCAGTTTGAATCCTGCTCTCGACATAAAACGTCATTAGTTGAGCGTCCCACAGGTTGGCGGTGCAATTCCAGCTCCCACAGATGAATACTCTTGTTGTTGTTGTTGCGTCCTTGGGCAAGACACTTAACCCACCCCGCCCCCAGTGTCTGTTCCCTCATATTTAAGATTTCAACTTCTTCACCTTTTGCATATTGTCCTCGTGGTAATCCAGGCTGAATAATTCTTAATAAACTACTTGTTCATTATGAATTAAGACGTTCTTCCTGCTTTATAAAGGCTCTAAATAGTGTCGTTATTATGAAGTGTTAATCCATTTGTCCATCAAAAAGCTCAACTTCTCTACTTTTCGCAAAATTAAAAGAACATATACTGCAAAATGTGACGGGACCAAGGCTGCCGCTATGGTCTTTGCAACAGCATTTGTCACGGACTGAACACAAAATGGCAGAAAAGTAAGTCAACGGTTAAGAAAACTGCAGCATAGAAAGAGCCACAAGAATGCGGTGTCCTTGGTGAAGAAGTCATTCACTCCCATGCACTTTTGTTACCAGCTCCATTGTGTTGAATTGTGCCTTCATAAAAGCTGACATTTTCCTCAGAACAGCTCCGGTTACTGCGTTCAAGTCAATCAGGTACACTGGTGATTTTTGTAAAGAGTAGAATATTTTGTAAGAAAGCATCAGAAACCAAAAAGACATGAACTAATACAGTGATTATACGTCAGGTACGCGGCGTCAGGATATATACAGAACATTGAAAAACACATCGTAAGGTTGACAGTATATAGCTTTCATCGCCATGGAGCGTTACAAGGCGGTGGTAGCTTAGTTTGCGTACTAAATGGAAGCTTGCCGGTTCACTGTCGCCATTGTGTCCTTGGGCAAGACAATGCGTTCTCTTATGTGCAGAATACACAGAGGACAGAATAAAGTCTGAACAATGCCAAACAATAATTCCATTGGTAACCTTTCCGGTGGGCGGGTTCGCTACCGGAATGTTGTTGGAGATGTTACCGTTTTGCCAGAAATATTCCACAGTAGGTCATTAAATGTATTTGCCCGACTTACCTGCTTGTCTCCACAGAGATAGAAAAAAATGTAGTGGGACAGGAATAACGTCGCCATTGAGACCTATTGTGCTTGTGTCTGCTCTGTAGTTAGAATCTATGACCCCCGTGGATCATTATGTTGTAATTTGCACATTTTAAATCACAATATTCATCTAAAACAACTTAATAAAAGAAACAAGTCCGCTGACTTCTGCGTCAGAAAACTGCGGTGCCCAATGGGAGTTGACGTCGCCGTAAACGTCATCACAACAAAGAGCCGTGGAGCTGTCGGCCCCTCCTATGGATCGCTGCAGATCGCATTAGCGAATAGCGGATTTTTTTTTTCAACTGTGCCAAATTTCTAGGCAACGCTGCTGGAGAACGGAGTAAGTACGTCACAGCTGGCGTGCAGGAGGCCGGTGGAGGTGAAAATGGGGATTGATTGGCAATAAAAATAAACAATCAAAGGTTGCTCAAACATGCACGAATTACTCCAAATACAACGGGTGAGTAAATGTTGAGGGGAAACAACTATAACATGGTTAAAAGCTCTGAAAAGTCCATTTGGCGTAATAGTTTAAACATAAGTTAGCACTTTAGCATTTGCCATAATCTGCAGCAATATTTGTGTAAGGATGTGTATCTAAAATGTCTGACTATAAGATAATGAATAACTAGATTTGATTAATGGTTGCACCTCCTTTGTCCTGGTTACAGCTCACACTCGGGTCCATTTTGCTTTCCGCTTTTTTAAACAGCCAAATTGTATCAGCCAATTGTCCACTTTCGTCTTTCCCAGAACTGACCAAAATGAAATCTGACAAAGCTAATTTTATGAGGAAAAAAATAAAAAATAAAAAAACATCAAGCTATTTTGACAGGTGAAAAACTGAGTAGTTTCATTTGATTCACATCCAGATAACGACTTAGCCTGACATTTTAACACAGCACTAACTTTGGTTTCACTACCACAAAAGTACATTCTCTTTTCTCCCGTTGTTACAAACCAACTACAGCCAATTGCCCACTTTGGTCTTTCTCAGAACTTTTATCGTGTTGAGTTGCGGCGGCTATTAAGAGAGAAATCCTCTGGTTTTAGATCAGACTTCAAGAGCTCAGCGTGTCTGCCCCCCGTGCCCTATACCTCCACAGGCCCTCCGCGCAATTAGCTCACCGTGGGTTAAACTGCTTTTATAATGCAGATCAGAGCAAAACGCTGCCCTTACGGTGTATTGTGCTGGCTGGTAGGCTCTTGTCGTGGAAGAGAACAAAAATGGTGGTTTGACCTTTGGCACGCTGGGTTCGTTTGAAGTGAGATGCCAAGAAGAAGCTTATCCCGTCTTCATTCATTGCCATAGGGGGTCATGATATTCAGAGTCCCTTTGTGTATTGTGTAAGGGCTCCATGGCTACCCTTTCATTTCTCCTGTCTTTTAACTTTGGTCTTTTTTGGTATTCATCTGTAAGATCTGTGACTTTTACGGATCTATGAAAGTATCTAGGTGTCTACAATGTTTTGGTAGCTCTTAAAACACACGGTAGAAATATGGAAAATGGTTACATTTTTATATAGCGCATTTCCAACTTCAAGGCACTCAAGGCGCTTCACTTCCTGTATCACCAAGTGACATCACAACGTGGAACTGAGTGTTTTCAGTTTGTGAGAAGAAATGCAGGGTTTGCGTATTAAACATGGTAAAAGGTCACGTTTTTATATAGCGCTTTTCCAACTTTAAGGCACACAAAGTACTTTACATCAAGGAACCAGGAACCACTCACCCATTCACACACCAGTGTACGCAGACAATGGGGCCGAGGTCAGTTAAGTGTCTTGCCCAAGGACACAATGACAGCGTTCATCTGCTGGAGCTGGAATCACAACTCCAACCTGTGGCTCAGTGGATCTCAACACTCACAGTACCAATGATGTTTACGTCGAAAGCGGGATTTGAACAACCAACCTTTGAATCAGTGGACAAACGTTCTGCCACCTGAGCTTTAAGTATTGTTATTTCTGCATGAGAATCATCACTGTCTGTCTATCTATCTCTCTATGTAGCTGTCGCATCGACATATACATAAACAAGTGTCTACAAGTAGCACTTAAGTCAGACAACCTTCATGACGCATGCTAGCGCTCTAAGAACTACATGGAAAATTAGCTTTCATAAATAGCTTTGCAATTGAGTGAACTTTACCGCGACCGGCCGCAACATCGACAAGGACTCTTCCACTCCACGCTCATTTCAAAACAGATCCGACTGGAGGCTGCAGCGGGTGAACGGATACGAGTGTTTGTTTATTTATTTATTTATTTATTTATTTTTAGAAGACGTGGCGACGAATGTCAAAATGCACTTTCCCGTTGATGAAGATGAGAGCCGGCAGAAGACAGCAAACACTTCTGGAGCCAATTTGAATGCGAGTCTAGAGCTGCTTGGAGGCCTCTACAAGTGCAGTGTGCTGTTCATTAACTGTTCCAAATCTGCAGGGACAAAGCACCGTGGAAAGAAGAGCCAGCGTACACCAGAAGCCATTTTACACTATACAGACTCTTAACGTGCATATGGCAGGTTAGACTACTCATTTCACAAAAACATGGTTAACATAATTAGGATTTTACTAAGAATCTTGCCTAGTTTCATTTACTTTTTATATTGGTGATGTTTATAATTTTGCTTCCTGGTTGGACATGGGCAACAGATGTGACATTTGTAGAGGTAATTCCTTAAAGCAAAATGGACTTTTCAGAGCTTTTAACCATGTTATAGTCATTTCCCCTTCTCATTTTCCCTCTCAAAGTTGTTTTTGAAGTGATTCATGCATGTTTGAGCAATCTTTAATCACTTATTTTCAAGACGCCACATTGCCGATCAATCCCTCTTTTCACCGCCACCGCTATATACGCCCACTGCTCTGTATTTACGTCATTCTTCAATTTTAAGATGTTCCATTTGAGATTCGGTAGTGTTGCATAGTCATTTTGGTAAAATGAAAAAATATATATATCTACTGCTCGCTAGCGTGATCTGCAGTTATCCATCAGAGGTGCCAACTCTTTGTTGTAATGACATTTGCGGCGACATCAGCTCCCACTGGGCACCGCAGTTTTCTAACGCGGAAGTCAGCGGACGTTTCTTTTACTAAGTCGTGTTAGATGAATATTGCGATTTAAAATGTGCAAATTATGACATAATGATCCACGAGTGTCATAGATTATAAATATAGAGCAGACACGAGCACAATATTAATCTAACTTTAATTGTTACCTTGCAGCTATAATGAAACAAGGGCAAAACATAACACAATAGATATAATCAGACTAATAAAAATGAGTAAACCTTTATTTTGTTAAATGGAGGTTTATACTGCCAGAAAAGTCCCAGCATTTTGGATGTTGATGACGTAAGTAGAGGTATTTCACCACTACTTCCTGTATTTTTGTACCAAACCAAGTACTAATTAGTAAAAACATGAGGCACTTTTCTCCAATTTACACTAAAATACTGTAAGTATGTGTGTCTTCACTGCATTTGTAGCCATGATTAGGTTTCATGTATTCAATTATGCATTAAATGTATCACTGGTAAAACTAATTAAAATACAACTATTTTAGATCAGTTAGACTAAATGTTTAACTATATAATTTGTCCCTAGTTTGCAGTATAAAACAACTGCATAAAGAACAATTTGCAGTTCTCAATAGAAATAAAATGGCATGGTTAGCATCTTTATGGAAACTAAACAGTGTTTTGAAAGCAGTTTAAAGTTTAAAGCAGGTTTAAAGGTACAATATGTAACTTTTCTGGTGGAGGGTCTTCCATGGAGACCAGCAAGGAAAGCCACCAAGTCAAATTAGAGGTAAGGTCTGCTTAGACCTCCGGCCGCGTGTCTTGGACAC